>JAODAC010009495.1:0-43554 GCA_027575185.1 Mimaenictus wilsoni
TCAGCACTATACAGTGAAAAAAATATTTGAAACGTCCAATGAATTTTATACGTCATTAGGTCTGCCCTCAAATGATACACAGGGAAATATTTTTAGAAAAACTGAAGCTAGAAAAGTCGGAGAATTTATTTTGGGGCTAAGGACTTTGAGATACCAACATGTTCTCCCCTTGAGTCCACAGAAGAAGAATTTGTAAATTGCCTGTAATTATCAAAGAGCCTGTAAAGCGCTGTAACGCCTTTACGTCCAATAAAGTTGACGAATTTTAAACATTTCCAAAAAAATCGATAAACGTAAAATCTTAATTCCCAGTTAAATCCATAAAGATCATTAACTTTTCAAGATACTTAATTAATAATTATATAAAGGAAATTTTATACCTTATTGTTACGTTGATAAATACGTTAACAGCATTATTGTCTTATCCTTGTACCATTATTAGTATTTTAAACATTTTATCATCTCGCAACACATGCATTGTTAAACAATTGTTGCAATATAAAAAACAGCGGAAAATTCAACTCAATTAATATTCTTTCGAAATGTCTTACATAATTACAATACTGGCTACGCTTCTACCATTAGGTAAGTTAATATAAGATTTATATCATTTACAAGATAATAATTATTCTATATTGTTAGTTGTGGCTTTGCCAACTGGTAGCGATCCTCCACTTCCACCACTTTATGATTTTCTACATCAGTTTTGGGCATAAAGAAATGATGTAATCTGAATAATATGAAAACATGGCAATAAAACAATAAATAACACTCCATGTGTAACGAAACATTATTTATTCCCCCTTTTTAAACAACGTAATGCAAACGTATTGCAATATGTCCATATTTTATTTCCTTTTGTTATAGTTTAAGAAAGGTTGAAATTTCCACATTAACTTCAACAATATCTTCTCTTTTATATAAAAGTAACTGAATATGTGCTTTGAAAGCATTGTAAAAAAAACTGTACAATGAATTCGGTCCCTAACAAGATGGTCTACACTGCATTATTCGTGATGGTTCTAATTTCATCAAGTAAGAAGGATATAACTTTGAAAATATTCTTGATTTTCGGTTGTTTTCAGTTTTAGCCCAACCTGGTCATTATGAACCCAGGTCATTTACCAATGTTGATTGGATAGACTGGTAAAAAGAATATTCCAACAAGTTCCAAATGTTCAAGAGATGATTATTTGCAAATACAAAAAAATAATAATTGCTAATATTAAAAATAAAATGTCTTTCTT
Organism: Mimaenictus wilsoni; assembly: GCA_027575185.1. NCBI lineage: Eukaryota > Metazoa > Arthropoda > Insecta > Coleoptera > Staphylinidae > Mimaenictus > Mimaenictus wilsoni. The sequence goes on from JAODAC010009495.1 coordinate 1,248, forward strand.
TCTGCCATATATAAGTCGTTTTAATGCAAAGTGTACATATACATATTTAAAATTATTTCTCCAAATGACACAAAAAATACCATATATTCCTTAAAATTATCCAATAATTCAATTTATTTCAAAATGAATGAATCTATAATTAACTACAGCTTAAACAGTTTGTTTTATATTTTTAAATTGTTTAATACCAAGGAAGAATAAAAAATATTATAATAGTAACCCATGTTATTTTATTTGTATTTATATTTGTATTTTTACAGTAGGTAATTTTATTGAACCATTCAGAAACAGAGCAAAAACATGTATAAAGACAATTTCATATGATCATATTTATTTTCTATGGTAGGCAGATTGAATATTATTGTGGGGATTCTACCCACGCATCTGTGATGCACATTTTTTTCGTAAAGCTGTGTAAAATCTCTAGCCGTCACAAATTACTTTCTTCCAGTTTTGTAAATTCTTCTAGGCTTTCTTATCGCTATGCTATCTTAATTTTATTGTTTTATTGCGCTTCTACTTTTCATTTCCAGAGTTGCTCATCCCCGCTAAATCTTAAAATCCTTGGACCGTCACATCCGTTTTATAGCACCGCGGTACCCTTCGTCGATCGAATGCACTTCTCCGACCGGCGGACCTTCTGAACCGCGTGCGTTCCTGTGGTGTTTTTTCCGCCGCTGGCTGGTGGTTTGCACAGCCCCGCCGCAGCCGACGGCTACCTACCCTGATGCCAAGTCGCACCATGCATGAATCTATCTCGGTCGGCTTGGTACCTCCCTCAATCCTACTTAAGCCCTAACCAGCCAGTCACCGCATACTGCGATCATCCCTGCTAACAATCTAACAACCTCCCACATTCAACCCCCGCTAGAGCATCTCCGAACTTGTACTATTTTTCTAACTTCTCACACTTGGTTCTCGACCACTCTCACGAACACTTCGTCTTCTCTCTACGTCTACGCGCTCAGCAGTGTTCTGTGACGGCACTCACACTTTATTACTTTGTAATAAAATTTGTTATTACTTGAGCAGTGCACTTTTCACTACACCACGTTCACAGGTCTCCCGTCTCAATGTTACGTAACACGCATCCCTCATTATAATATTCTAATATATAGTTGTGTATATTATTATATTGTAGGATGGCCAATCTTCTATAAGTACCCCAAGACTAAAAATTGCGTAGATGCTAAATTATTGTCATTCTTCTTCTTTTGACTAGGAAAGTATCCTGTTTGTGTTTCTACCTTTTAGCTGGAATCTTTTAGTGGGAAACAATAACAACATGAATTAAAGGAAGCTTTGCAGTGAAATTAATTAATTTGTATTTAACAATGACATTCTCTCATGTAATAAATAATAACTATTGTATTAAAAATTGTCTAGGTATGACGACGTAATACAAACAAACAATACATCTTTTGTTTTATGCTTTGTCAATTGTTAACAAAAAGTTGCTACATTTTTATTGTTTGCTATCATTCATTAATTATATCATATTGCGACAATATTTGAATATTTCCAACAATTTGACTTTTTTTCATATAAAAGTAACAAGAAGTTATGCAGTTATTCGGACAATTATTACATCCACCAACAAGTTGATCTACACAGCGTTATTTGTGATTGCTCTTATTCCATTCAATAAGAAAATACTGATTATCTAAAAAAACTTTTGATAAATTTTCTTCTTAGTTGTAGCTGAACATCTGCATTATAAACGGGATTCATTTGGAAATGTTAATTGGCATACTTGGTAAAAGAAACATAATGTTAATACAATCAATAGCTGGAAATCCAGTGGAAAATAAGGAAATTATAATGTGTTAACTTTTCGTCTCAAAATTAAATTCACAAATACGCAATTTTAAATTAAAAACATAAATTGGAGTTATTTATTGTAAATCCTTGTCCATAATCCTGGTTTAAATAATTGTAGGTAATTGACTTTTCTTGTGAAGATATTGTTATATCAAGATCCAATAAAGAATATTATTAAAAAGGTAATTTATTATGATTTTTTATATTTAATTTTGTTTTGTAGGAGGAATTATATAGTTTTTAAAGAAGCTCGAAATCGCGGTAAGAATGTATTTTAATGCACATTTACTTTTCTCTCTCGTGGTAGTACAGCCAAATACGAGCCTTGGCCTTCCCTATTTGACTCCTCCATTTCTGTCTCATTTCTGGCTCTTGGTCCTATCTTTCGTTCTTTTTAATATTTAGAAGTTTAGCAGCATCTCTTACAATTTCGTCTTCTCACGGCTTTCGAGGCATACCAATTAACTTTCTACCAATTTATTCAGGATTTTTTGGGGTAGTCTGTCATCTGACATCCTGTCTTAATTAGACACTGGCTGTTCTTGTAGGATTTCAGGTATTTCTCTAATGTTCCTGTTATTCTATGCCTGCCATTATTGGCCCCTGAACCCTCCTGAGTGTCTTCCTTTGAAAATGATCTGTCGTAAGTTGTTGTGGTGGAGTGTAGGGATGTCAAAAAAAGTATCGGTATCGATAAGTATCGATATCATGTGTCGATACTTATCGACTTTTATCGATACTTTAATTTTCGATACTTATCGATAGTATGGAATTAGTTATTTTCGATACTTTTTGACATGCCCCTGCACTGAGGCCATCTGTTAATTACTTAACATGAACAAACACAACGACTAATTCAAGTTATTGAAGTTAGCGAATTGTGTGAAATGACATGTGTGAATCTTTTAAAATTTAATACGATTGAATACATTTTGAATGATTAAAAGTCAGGAACGGAACGTGATGAATGAGTAAAATCCGTTAAACGTAATGCACGACATAATCATGAAACATTTGGAAACTAATACCTAAATTATGCATTGTATGTTATAATCCAAAATAGTTTATTATTCATTCACAGAAATATTAATTTTGAAGGAATTTATATTCCCTATATTTTCCGATTTTATCAATTCGTCGTAATCAAAGTATTAAAAGTTGATAAATTACAAGTTTCGATACTTTGAAGTCGATTTTTTAATTTACTCAATTAGTAATTTTAAAATTATGATTTTTATTTGTTAGGAATTACCGTGATATTTTTCATTCTCAAAATGTAACTCTACTTGGGAGTAATATCCGAATCATTGTGTCGATAATATACAGGAAGATCACTGTAACGAATAAAAATAATTTGAAAATGCATTAACGATGGCGCTAATTGGTATTTTTGGTACCAATAAGTATCGATACATTTCTTCGATTCTTGGGCATCGAAAGTATCGAAGTTTCAAAATTATCGATATCAAAAAGTATCGATACTTCGTGAAAAGTTGACATCTCTAGTGATGTGGATACACACACTTCACAGCCATAGAAAATATGCATATAGTTTATAGGTTATTATTTTTTGAAGACCGCTTAACATGTGGAACCATGCAAGAGAAATTTGATAGAAAATGAACGTTAGAATGAATTAATATTGGTATCAAGTTTAATAATACATCTTGGTTGTAGAAGAGAAGAGTTTAAATGCTTTACAAATCTGGTACCGACTTTGGCGGCCATGACGAAAAAAACAACATCCAAAGTACGCGTGTTAATGCATTTCATTAGTAGTTTGTTAAAAATAGCGATTTTGACACACGCTTATTTCAAAACGCTTGTTTTTATACGCTTCAGCATACAGAAGAGCTTTTTGGAACATAATATTCGAAATATATTATTAACAATAAGATAAGTCGTACATTGACAGAAAAAATCAACAAATACTTTTAAATCAAATACGTAAACTTTCAATATAACCTCGAAAGTTGCCTTTTTTATAAAATATTGCCAATATTTGTGATATGATAAGGTCTTATAATTATCTACTATCAATTAATAAACAGTGTGAAGCAACGCGTTTGTACAATCATAATCTTTTAGATTGAAAACAATATCTTTATCAAATATTACTTATTGCAATACGATTACGGAATTATTGTATTAAAAACATTTCCACAATTTCGTGTACTAACAAATAATTTTCCTTTCTTCCTGTTTATACTCAATGCAACATTTGCATATTTTCCTTGCACTTATTACAAAATCGTTCAAGTATAAATACCTATTCTCTTACTAACAGAACATTATCGTTCTCAACGAAGTATCACTTCAATTATCTCCTGCTCTTTGACTTTACAGAACTAAAAAATGGTTTATATTCCTATTGCTTTGGCTATTCTTCTCCCATTTGGTATTTATCAGCAGGAAAATAATATAAAATATTAAATTAATGCATATTTTCAATAGTTCTCAGTTCTCCATTAGGTATCGGAGATACATCACTCGGTCCAGTCCTTGACAACGTCCTCAATCTGCAAGCCCTTCAGGAAACTCCCAACGTAAATCCATCTCTTCTGAAAGTCGGAGCCCTGAATGGGGAGCCTCAGAATAACAACCCAGGAACTGATGATCCGGTTAATGGCTTGTTAAATTTGCAACTTTTAGAAACCGATCCAGATGTACAACATGCTCTTATTAATCTTGGTATTCTTAACGATAATGGAAGTCCTGATAAGAATGGTATTATTGCACTTTTGTCAAATTTATTGAAGAGTTTGTTAGGTTAAATTTAAAATGAAAATATCTATTTACTATTGAACTAATAAAAATAGATAAAAACTATTTCATGTATTTTCTTTTTATTTGAGGTAGTTTAAAATCTGTGTAGTCTTATTAATCTAAATCTTTCTGAATGTACGAAGTATTAAACTGAAAATGTTAGAGTCTGAACTAATTGTAAATAAACCCGAAGTATGTAAATTCATTGGCTTTACTTCAAAAATTATTATTGGTCTGTTAAAAAATTATTAATTATTATTTGTCTAATAATTATGTTGTCTGACTTTTCAATAGACTTGGAAGTTGTTAGATTGGAGATAATAGTGCTTTTCATCACTCTGAGTTTTAACTAAACATATGTATAAGCATACTAACATGGATTATTCATATATTTATCAGCAGTGTTCCAGTAAAAGTCTAAAAAACGAAATTTAAGAATCCCGGGAGTTGGCCACCATGGGTACGGGTGACCAATATAAAAATATAAAAATAATGTTCTGCTATCAATAAGGTATATAAGGATACAAGTGTGGAAACGACGATTTTGGGCACAATGCTAGTGGAGTCCGGAGAGTCGCAAGTACCGCTGGCAGCAAGGGCAGCAATAGCATATAGCAATATCTAACAATTTTATAATAGCAATTTTTAGTAAGTTTTAGAAAATCTTTAAGACATGTTAGTCACTAAACAATTAGTTTAAACTCGAAGAGTGTATATATGTTCTTTAGTTTTACTTCAACATATTTACTTCTAATTATACTAACATGGCTTATTTATATGTTTTTCAGTATTTTTTTCCCTAAAAGTATAAATAAATCGAAATTTTCGAGGTCCCAGTGGATGGGCATGACTTTCCTCTGACGTTCATGATTTATAAAATTGATAAGTATACTATGAATTTCCCTAATGAAGATTTATGAACATACAAATATTATCAAATAGATATATTTACATATGTATTGTTATGTTGTTGATACTAAAGTTTATGCAAGAGATAAAGATGCGTACGTAAAGATTCATTCACCTTATTAGTTCAACATAAAACACGCTGACGTATTTATATACCTCTATGTAAATAAAATTGCAAGTGTTGAAATGCATAAGTTCTATTTCCAGCAGTTACGTAGGAAAATTTTCAGCATATTTTCTTCTTACAGTATTTGCTAATCGTTTAGTATAAATTGCAATTGAAGGTGTAAATCCATATCATTCTTCAATTCACCTTCAATTCAGTTCGAAACTACCAAAGGAATTTAGATTTTATAAGTCATTAAAATGGGAATTACTATATTTATACTATATCTGGTTGGATCTCTTGGTTCGTACGGCAGAAAATGTTCGAATTTGAGTTTTAATCTTCTTTTTTTAGTTACTGCTGCCCCACGACCAAACAACTCACCTTTAGATGGCCTGCTTAATTTGCAAGCTTTACAAGACGCTCCCAATGACCTTCCTGCTACTTTAGCAATCTCTTTATTAAATGGAGATGGAACACCAAGTTCCAACACCGGAAATAACAACGGGTGTACTGAAAATCAGGATGGTTTACTTGGGAATCTGTTGAATTTGCAATTGTTGGACCAGGCGCCTAATAACAATCCATCTCTTTTGAATCTTGGTCTTCTTAATGGGGATGGGAACAATGCTAACTCTGGGAATAATAACAATGGTAACAATGGAAATAATGGTAGCAATATTAGTGGGAATACAGGAAATGGTGATATTGGAGGTTTACTCAGCAACTTGTTAAATTTGCTGCTTGGTGGTGGGAGTAATGGTGGTAATAGAAACGGACCAAATGGAAATGGTGGTACTTGCCCAACCCCGACTCCGACTACACCCCCTCCAAGTCATACCAGTACTACTTGTAGTCCAGAAGCAAATAATCCAGGATTACTTGGTGGACTCTTAGGAGGAATTTTATAATTGAAAATTGAATTATACTGCAATAAACAACATATTCTGTCAATATAAATCATGCACCAATCGGTAGGGGGAGAAATTTTACACATTTTCTAGGAATTTCTTTCTATAAAGAAGCGATATTACTAGTCGTAAAAGTTGAGTCAAAGGCATTGACACTTTAGCTGTTAGAGAAATGACTCTAATTTCATGACTTGTAAAATCTCTTCCATATATCTAACAGATAAACTGTGCCTGGAGAATGTGGCAAATTTCATCCTCAATCAAATAGTACTTGATTTAAACACGTAAGAATAAAGCAAATATGAATACAAATAGAATCTTTAAGACTCCTCATTTTTCGGTAACCGACGACGTTGATGTTGAAGACTCAACTTCTCAGAGTTATAACACGATTTCAACTACCTAAAAACTATATGATTTGTATACATAAGACCAAAACAAATATAAATAAAATTGAAACCTTTACAAGAAGTCATTTCGAGTAATATTTCTGGCAGCGAAAATGTTGCCGTTATTAGTCATAACTTTTATCAGTTATAATATCAATTCTATGTAACTAAACAAAAAAAAAACAGGTACAGAAGGTTATTGAAAATTTCATAACGCATCGATTGGTGTATGATTTATTCTTAACTATGATTATGGGAAATATGAATAAAAATGGAAAGTTTCATGTTTTCCGAAACTGTGTGGTTTTACTCAGTTTTGGAAAACATGATTTTTGTACGTTATATTTCTCAATGACGACAGTACCTATAAGCCTAAATGCATATACCAAATGGAACTACAATTAAGGAAGAAACGATTACTATAAGTACGAGAATGATAAGATATGTAGATTAGCAAATATTTTAGAATAGAAGTTTGAATTTCACATTTTCGTTCCTCATTTTGCCGTTAATTGTTTTGTTCTAGTGTACTAAATTTTAAAAGAAATAAAACTATTTTCTCAAAATATGTTTTTTACAGCCATTGAAATGTTTGATGTTGGTATCTATAAAAAGAATAAAGCTGATTCAGTATACGTTTGCATTTGTTTTATTTTATAATCAGCATAAAAGAAATAATGCAGGTTTGCTAATAGTTTTGGGTGAAAGAAAATTGTACATCTTTGGCTTTACTTTCGTAAGGCAACCCAACAAAATGAACATATTACAAGTACATTTACAATTAGATCTTCACATATATAATACAGTATTTCGTTATTAGTTTCGTTTTGTTTTCGTAGCGAACAGTTTTGTGTTTCTTTGGTCATTTGTCATTCATTCCAGCATTGGAATACGTGTACAACAACTTTGGTAATATTTTATTTGCACCTCTACATGCTGTTTCGTTGAAGAAGAATTAATCGAAATACGAAAGAAATAGAAAAATACATTGAATGAATTGAATTGTTTGATAATCCCCAATGTATCGCAGCATTCTCCAAAACGTGAGCGACGCAGTTCTTTAGAGGATATTGCGAATGCATTGCGTTATTGTAAATAGACATTCAATCCTTGCTCCTGGCATGGCATGTGGCAGGACATTTCCAAGGTGCGCGTATTTACATTGAGTTTTGTTCAATAAATGTTTAATTTTCCCACATAAAAAGCTATATTTCAACATTCCGATATTCTGTAGTTCAATTAAATTATGTTATTCTTCGGTGTGAATGTTATGTTTCCATTTTGGTACTAATTAGACTACCATAATATATAATTATTTATATTTTCATACAAATCGTTTGTTTTTTTTTAAATACGCTTACACATAGTTTCTTTTAGCGCTTTGTCTCCCACTCACAAGTAAACATAGGTTGTATGTACATTTAGATAATATTTTATAAAATATAAAAATATTTTACACCAATACTGCATGTATACAATTGCTATAAGTGATTACGCTACAGTATCGAATTCTTTTGTCACAAGTACTCTCTCAGCAATTCCAAGATCGACCTTTAAATGCTCCTTTAATTTCCAGATTCATTTTAGAAAATTACGATACATTCTGTATAACGTAATATTTGTTTTTTAAAAATAAATTGAGAAATGTGTATATACAGCATGTATCAACACGAAAATTAGCGTATATTCTTAACTGGCCTAAAGTTAGTCAACTAAATAACATTGATAAATAATATTCTGCTAATTTTTTTTTCTTCGTGGCACTATTTATAAACATTTTTCATTTATGTTTTCATTATATTTTCATCTCCAGCGTAAATTTTCGATTCGACGACGTCTACAAACTTAGAATTTAATGGAATTGAGTACGTTAGAGTTTATCACACTTGATTCGAGAGCATAGGCAACAGACTCAGGAGGAGGCTGCTCAGCAGGACCAGCACGTAGAGGACGTTCTTGTGACCGAGCGACGAGGATGCGAGTGCGCTCGCGGCTGTCTTTACGCACTGCTCGTACTCGTCGTAATCGACGCGCGTAATTGCGCAGTAATGCGTGTGCGCGCAATTATCGCATGTTGATGTGCTGCTATACATACGCACGCTGTTCGCCCGGTAATATCTGCGAAAGTACAAAGAAAAAAGCAGATGAGAATAAAGTGATTTACTGCGCCCACACCTGCAAAGCTTTCACAAAAACGTTCGCTGAAAATACATCGCGAGTAAATCTCGCTCGAACTGATGATATCCTGTCGGGAGTTATGCGATTGAAGAAGATTTGTCCACGGACGTGTCGGTGGATGCGCTGGATGAGAAAATTGCTGGAATTCTGTGATTCTGGACGAATGCTGGTTGGATATTGAGTGGATGTGATTCAATTTGACGCTCGTGCGGCACTCTGCAATTTGTGCTGAATTTCGTACTTCCTCTACTTTATTTTTCTCGCAATTTGAGAGAACTAAATAGCCGAAATGAAGTCTTTTTCCAAAATACTTACTTATGAAAAGCGCTACTCTTGTCATTCGCTGTTGATTGCGTTAGTTTCTCGGCTAATGTATGAAGCGATGTCGGTGTGATACTTGATAGGCCATAATATGAACTGAAATTATATTCCACTTCCCATTCCAAGTTCTTATCAGGATTATTGTAAACTCTACCCAAGTCGAGGTAATATTGTGTGAAGTCCAATATCTGCAAACATAATTTATAAAACCTTTACTATTTACAAAACCTTTATAATCCTTTTGTGGATCTTTGTGAGGGAAAAAAAAAACATGAACTCAAAACATTTCAATTCTGATATGTGAAGAAAAATCCGTAAAAGCAATAAATGCTGTTTTTCATGTTTTGGAAATACTACAGGAACTACAGGATCATTTAGGAAACTTTAAGGTACTTTTGAAGGCTTTCGGAATCTCTAGGCGACTTCAGAACAATTCTGAGCAACCTTCTCAGTCTTAGCAACTAACTCTCAAGTTATCCTTCAATAAAAACTCTTCTTTTTTTAAAGACTCATGTAACATTTACGAGACTTTAAGAGTTGTTAGAAGACTGAGGGGTACCTTTAGACGAGTCCAGATTAATTTTAGAAGAGTTTCCAGGAACTCTGCACTTTTCAGAGATACCACCTAATTCATAATTTGTTATTCTGCAATAAAAGCTGTGTTCTTACTTTAGAAAGCCTCTACATTTAGACTTTAACAAAGTTAGACCTCTTGGACCACTTCTCTGAGCAAGTTTGAAAAGGAATATACTGTTTATTGAAAAGTCTGAGAAGCTTGGAATCTTCTCAGTCCTCAATCCAGTCCAAATAATTTTAGATAAAAATGGATTATAAATAGATCGATGCAGCAATCTGCAGAGGCTTTAAGTCTTTAAGCAAAACTGAAATTCGAGTATGTTTGGTCGTAAAACAGTCACCGGAAACCTTCCTATGCGCTTTTTAGGCGATGATTCGAATTACATGTTCAAAAATCTTCAGTAAAAATACAAATTTAGAATCTTCTTAAAATTAGCAATCAACCTGTGAAAATATGTTTATTTTCCGCTAAATCCGGTCACCCCTAAATCTCTGTTTTAGATTTTAGTATCGACGTAATGTATTCTTTACGAGAATAATTGGCTTTTCAGACTCTTCCCATGTAATTTTCCATTTAAAAAATGTGCTTGCTCAATTATTTCCTTGGGATAACATCAGGACGGTCTTTATAAAATATAAAACCAAGAGTTTTCAAGTAAATTACTTTAATGATTAATTACATTAAAATGCTAAAACTTTGTGCGAACAAAAAACTTCAAACAAAATTTATAAATAATACAGGATAATTTTATCAAGTTTATAATGATTTGCACGAAATTTAAACTTAATATTTTGAAGTTATTGAGCGAGTAGCGAATGAAGTAGCTCATGAATATCCCTTGGGGCTGACATAATTAAATTGCATCGTCCTGTAATTGATATATTTGAAGATTCTTGTGATGTAAGTCTGAAACTTTCGATGCAATTTAAGTCCGCGCGCGTTTCTCCGCCGTATTATATTCCCTAATGAATGAAGACTCAGTTATTTCGTAGTTGGAGCAAGAAACGCTGCATTAAAATTGTACATTCTTTGGACAAGCGTAAACTTGGCAAAGTATTTCCCCGACAAAAACCCTTTCGTTATTCTAATAAACTTACTTAATTTATTATTATATTTCTATGGATTAGTAGAATAACATTTTAATAATTCGACAAATATTCACCTGTCCTGTATCCTTATCGAATTTATACAGTCGTAATCCGGGATTATTCGCTCCATCCACGGTTCTTCGGGGTGTTACCGACGGAGCCAACATTGCCCATGACACGGGTCGACCTGCAAAATACGAATAAGCATGATAATGTTGTTATTGTGCGTATTATAAATACGAAATGTTGATCTACGTGTCCTGTAGTTTGTGGCCATAAAATATTTTCTAGAGAGAAGAAAGTAAAGGATGCTTTAGATATTTATGCAGTATAAAAAGTTGATCCCGTGGATATGATTCGACTGAGGGTCACTCCGGGTTAAAACCTAATACATATGGAACGCTTTCGGCAAAAAAAGACCAGTAGACGTGGGACAGTATAGAAAAAAATGCGAGTTGGTCGTGAAAGCATGAAAGATGCCAAAAAGGGAGCGATTCATCTGGAGCTCAAAGAGAAGTATCAATATGCTGGAAGTTTGTATGAGTATAACCTCCCAATATAGTATATGAGAGTGATATGGTGATATGATTATACCCCATGACGGCTTCCATATTAATCTACATATCCTGGATCCGGACAATATAATATCAAGATGGTAAACGCAAAAAAAGATTTTTGCCTTTGAAATCTCTCTTTTTTTTTCTCATTACGCACGCTTTTTTCCCTAGGTGTTTCCATGAAATTCCGTGAGGTTTTACTGATGTTCGCAGAGTAATTCCCGAGGTCTTAGAAGGTAATTCCACGTCGGAATGGCGCAACGCAGAAATGGCAAACGGAAATTGCAGAAAGGGCGTGAAAAAATGCCGAGCTTTCGGCGTTAACCGATGAAAAATAACGCTCGATTCGGAGGGTTTCCCGCACGAAGATGGCTAATTTAAAAGTGGACCGAAATAATGGCCAGCAATGGTTCAATGTAATTGCTTGCGGATTCACTTTGCCTTCCTTTGCCCTCTCTTCCCCGAAATCTGCTCGACCGCCGTGCCGCCACCAACACTGCCGCCAGCAGTTCAAGAGGGTGCAAATCTAATCCGCAAATTGGGCTTGTGTGCAATTCGGGGTGGCCCTAGGTCGGCAACTCTTGCCATAGCTTAATGAGTCTTATTAAGTCCGTAATTCAACTCTTTCAATCCGAACAAACGCACCATAAAACATATTTGTGGGTTGGAAAGACAAAAGCTAACAATATAATCCACATTTCCCATTCTAAGGATTCCAAAACCTTTTTCTACGTTTTGACTTGAATTGATTTTCGACGAATTATTATGATAGTTATCATATTGTTACCATTGTAAGTTCTAAAATGAGATTTCCTCACGAAAATTTACAAAAGAGATTGTAAAACGTCATTTAATCTTTGTCTTTCTGAAAATCCAACTAAAAAGGTAAGTGTTCGCGCTAAAACGCTATTTTGGAGGTTTTCAACCATGCCGCTAGGCAAGTTGGCAGCGGCTGTCTAAGTTGCGCATGCGTCCGGCCAACTAACCGCTGCCCACTTAAGTTGGCATCTTTCGCGCTTCTTGCGCTTTGAAATATGTGAAATATATCAGTTCTTGTCCAGCATTACCAAGAGTAAGTTCTTTTACACCATTATTCCTACGCGTATGTACCGTATTTTTCGTGTGTTTTTCTTCTTTGTGTTGCTTACTCTGCTGGGCATATCAAACCTTCTTAGGCGAAGATTCGCGAGCTTACAACTCGCGGGGAAATAATTTCATAAAGTCGCGTTGCGCATTTACAGTATGTTTAACGTGATTATTAAATAAATTAGACATCTCTAATAATTTCCATCTTAAAGTTGATCAATTTTCAACAAATTAGTTAATTACCCCTTCCTGGGGAGAAGTTGTCACTTCTCAACTAAAATATACGGATATATTTAGTTATATTAAAGTACTACACATAGTTAGTAACAGTTAGGATTGTGCTAATACAGTTAGTCTACACCATTTGCCTACTGATAACATGCCGACCGACCCTTCTACTAGTTCCCAACCGCTAAGTCCAGGCCCAAGTTGGACGCATTGGTGTGGTCGCTTAATTCCAAGGACAGGGCTTGTCGCGCCAGACGGCGGACTTAATTGATACTTAAACTTGCCTGCGAACACAAACGTTTACGCGTTAATGTCCTCGACCATAGTTTATTCGATAACCGGATAACTATGTCCACAAGACCAGACCCGTTGCGTTGGTGACGGACTGAAAGTCTAGCTACCCTTCTTGTTAGTAAGAGGAAGGTCCATAAGAACTTCTAAATATAACTAGTTATGATTGTCTTACCTATTGCCGTGTACATTTGAAAAAAGAGTCTTTGTACCACTGAGCTTTAAGAAATCACTATCCCGAGATGTATTCTGATAGACTCTTGGACGATGTTCTACCCGTCGGCGTCGCCAGATGTAAGAATTTCGGAAGTCATAAAGAAAAACTTCATTCATCAAAATCTTGTACACAACTCTTTTTGCTCCATGCGACCACAGCGTTTATATACATTTAGGGCGTTCTCTTTGCTCTCCCTCCCTCGTATTTATGTGGGGTCTTCATCGGCTCTTAGTGCTCCAACCGTGGCCCTCAGTAAATACTGTTTCCAAAGGTCTTTGATTTCTTACAGCAAAATTTGTTCGATATAAAAAATCGAAAAGTGCAAAACAAAAAAATACATTTAGGGCTTTCCCCTTGACCCCCCCCCTCCCCCCATCGTGTTCCTGAGGGAACACCGAAGCCAGTTATAAGCGCGCCAAACGTCAACCTCAGCAAAATCTGTTTCCAAAGGTCATCGATTCTAATGTTTTCTTAGTAATATACAAATAAATATATTCCTCCACATCTACGTCGGTTATCCACACTTATTCTGTCTTAATTATTTATTATTGGGACTTAACAATATCTATAATTACCATTATCATTATAGATGATCCTAAAGGAGTCCGAATGAAGATGTCCAAAAAACTGCCCAAAAATGATATCAGCATACTTCCGCACAATCCTCAGGTATTTCTTATTGTGGTAATCTGTATAAGCATGTGGATGTCCATGATGATGATTCCCACGTTGCCGTTCGTCAGATCCTGGTGGTATGTGTCCAACCAAGTAAACCTAAAACAAGACAGATACTAGTTAAAACAGAGACTACTTGAATAACTTAGAAATGGCCGGAATTTTTATAAATTTCAGCGTTGGTCTGCCCCATTGGGTTTTCGAGATTCAGACGCCTCAAGTATCTTTAATTCAGGACGAATCGAGACTTAATTTCACGGAAAGCCTCCAGAAATGAATAAATAAACCCATGAATATAGAAAGCGTCAAAGTGATCCATGTCACGTCTGTGAAAAGAGATCTGAACTAGCCTTGAAGTCGCAAATCAGTCCAAAGGCGTAAAAATGCTCAAAAAGTGAAGAAACAGGACATGTTTCATGAAAAGTGGGTGGAAAGCATTGCGCTAGGACTGGTAGGCCATAGTTAGTTTGACTTTACGTGGTCCTGAGAAGTGACAGAAAGGAAAAGGCAAATGCGATTTGCCTGCCTCACGTTTCACTCGCTTGACTTGGCCAGCACGTACTGCGCCGCCAAAGATGCTTTGCACGAAAATTGCATAATAGAGTCATTGATATTGAAATTTGATTTTATTCCAAATGTAAGCGCCCTGCTTCATAATGTAAGGCGTCACGCATGCTGCTTTTTTACAAATGCCTTTTACAAGGCGACTCGTAGGAAATCCGAGCAAATATCCTAGCAAAAAGTCACCTAGGAACATTCCTTTCATTGCAAAATTCCACAAAAAAACTGTAGTAAAAGGATTATGGGTCGTTTCAGGAATTACATCTATAACGCAGCATTTTTTTGGCATTTTTGTTTGCAAATAATCAAAAATTCTTTTCGTTCTACGTCGTTTTACTTCACTGGTGTCCAATCGAGTACAAAGCAGAGCTAAAACGCAGGTTATATAAAAAGGGCCCCACAAAATCTCTAAGTGCAAGTGTAAGAAAGTTCTAAATTGCGTACGTGACTTTCAAGATTTTCATATCGGGGCTTTCAAGTAATCATAATGGAAGAAAGGATATTTTCGTGGTCGGTTCCATTTGTGGCAATTTTGATTACCTCCGATTTAATATCAAACTTCGCAAGTAATTTATGTTAATAGCTTTGAAATGATTATAGACGAGCGAAGGCAAATCGATACGCTTCCAATTTTCTCATGTACTCTTTTGTAATAAACTGCGTCGAGACGGCTGACCTGACATCTAATCAATCAGACGTGGCGTGATATTTCCCACACTGTTGATATTTATCAATAATTAAAATTGAGAGTGTAAACACGACTATCAATCATCGTTTTCGGCCCTTCTTCGGTGTTTAGCAATGCTTTCTAGCTGAATAATTTAATTAACTATTCTTGGGAAAAGAGTGCAGGAAGGAACTCGAAGACGAGAAAGGGTTGAGATGTTAATCGAATTGCTAACAGAAACAATTTTCTAATTACTAAATTATTGATCCATTCAATATTACTTCGGAATTCAAGTGTTTATAAATGAATATCGGGGTTTTAACTCTTCACAGAATTTATTACATTGAACGCAGAGTTATAATTAATATATGGAATGAAAGAGCATATCAAACAGTTTTATCTACAGGTATGTAATTGTTTCAAACGAGCACCTTTTGTGGCCTGAAGGCCATTTAGTCTGTAACAGTAGAAAACGATTCGTACGTAGTTGTAAGGGTTTCTGTACAATTTCCAAACAATCCTCACCGGAATTGTTAATTTACCAGTAGCTTTCCGATCAAATTTCGTCCGCCCACTCATAAAAGACTCCCAACTCTCTCCTCCATAGCCCTTAGTAGTCCTGCCCTCTTTCCTTGACAAAGATACCTCTAAAAATGCTCTAAAAAGTGGTAGTACTATCAAAAAGCGACTACTAAACAAAAAACCTTGCTATGTTCCAAAAATTACAAAATTCAAAAACAGTAAGCTTGTAGAAAAAACTGTTTGAGTTGTTCTATCTTATCATGTATTACATATTATTTTAAGTTTTTTAGAATAGAAACTACAAAGCTTTAAAACCCAGATATTCATTTATAAACACCTAGAAATGTCACATAATTTGTGTAATAAATAAAATAAATGAATATCGGGGTTTTAACTCTTTGTAGTATTAATTCTATAAAAGTTACAATAATAGTTTATACACGAAATGGAAGAGCATCTCAAACAGTTTTAACTGCTAGTTTACAATTTTCCAATATGATCATTACTCAGAGTCTGTAAGATTATTTGTCAGTGGTAACTGAAAACTATACGGCCTCAATTGTAAGCGTTTCCCTGTAACTTCCCAACATTTGTCACCAGAATTTTAAATTTACGACTGGTTTTCCAAACAAATTTGGTCGGGTTATGCGTGGAAATCTGAAAATTTCGCTTAACTCTTTCTTAATTAACCCTTGGCCTTCTCTTTACAAAGATGCTTCTTGCGCTAGGCATCGAAATATCTAATAATAACAAAGAAATATCTAGTAATAGACAAAAACAACATTGTATGTTCAGTAATTTATATAATCTAAACGAAGGTAAGATTTTACATAAATCTGTTTGAGTTGTTCTATTATTTGATGAATTAATCTTAGTTGTAAGTTTCATGGAGTAAAAACTACATCGCTTTAAAATCCCGATATTCATTTATAAACACCCTGTATTTCGATTTCTAGAGCTCGGGAATATTTATTTTTCTTATTTTCATAAAAATATATTTCTCTTATTTTTGGGGATGTTTTTATTGGATACGCAACTGTTATTGCTTTTACCCGAATCTCTCCTTTGTGTTTTCGGTGTATTCATGGAAAATCACGAATGATTTCTTTAAAATATGAATAATGGAAATAGGAGATATCAGTAGTTGTAGAAACATGTTATTAGCAAAATAGAATCGACGAAAAACACACAAAAGTAAGAATATAAATAGTATTCGATAAATATAAAATGGATACAAAAATTATAAACTTTAAATGCATACAATGTCGCAAAATAATGGCAATGCATGCATGTGTTTCATTGAAAAATGTCATGATTTATTGCGGATACATTCCGGTATTGGAATCCTATTGGCAGAAAAAGCTGTAAGAGAGAATTTCGAATGATTTGTCCCCAAAATGCGCAAAATACGTGTGTCACAGGCCTGTGCTGTGCTCTGTTTGTTTATACAATGTGTTTGTTATTTGTTTCCATGCATGCATTCGTATAATCATCGGCAGAAATTTGGCACAGCGTTTGCGTGAAATGTTTATTCGAAATTTAGCTATTTTCACACGTGCAATCCAATCTGGCCGATATGTTGTTGTTTTTTTTTTCGTTGTGTTTCGAGTGAAAAATCCTTTGTATCTCGCGTGATTCGCGTTGTGGCGGCACAAACAAGTTGTAGAAAGGTTGGGCTGATTTATGCATGCGCTAAATTCGAACATTCCGGTAAATTCGGGAATATTTCGCCCCGGCCGAAAAAGGAGACGAAATATTTATAACGCGCACAATGCTAGGAAATTGGCAGGTTATTCGATATTTGTTTAAACGTCGTTAATAATCTGATCGGAAATCGGAAAGGGATGCCAACAATTTCGAATTCATCCAGGAACCAGGAACTTCCAAATATATATCATATATGCAGCGGATGAAAGAGTGATTTATTTGTTATTTGTATAGAGTTTCATTGTTTTCGATTTAATCAGTAGTCATATTTGTTTGGGTTTGTTTGCCGGTTGTTGCAATTTCGCTTATTCGTTGAAGGGATGAAAAGAAGATGGCTCTAGATCACAAACATATTCAATAAATTCTTTAATACCTAGTTAGAATGTATTAAAAACAAGAAGTGAGATTTTTAACAGCTTTTAGGACAGTACAACTCTTTTAATGTTAGAGTTTACTAAGGTTCTGAGCTTTAGATGTTCTCAAGGAATAACTATGAATACCTGAATAGTTCTTATTTATACCAAGTCCCCTTTCTTGCACTTTCCAGGTCCAAAATCATTTAAATCTACTTGTTTAGATCATTGGAATTAACCTCCCGTAAAACTCCATAAAACTAACCCTTTTCTGTGTTTGTCAGCTTTAAAACTTCTTAAGGAGTGATTATAAATATCAGAATATTTAATGTGTTCATAGATGCCTTTCCATAACTTCTCAGGACCATAATCACATGGGTATACTAAACTAGACATAGATTAAGATCATATTTGTATCTGGAATGAACCTAGATCTATAAAACTCTAGTTTCATTGCTACCGATTTACTTAGTAGTCATATTTGTTTGGGTTTGTTTGATGGTTGTTGCAATTTCGCTTCTCCGATAAAAGAATGAAAAGAAGATCTGGTTGATTGTAGCATTGGTGCAGATTAGCGTGTTTTTACACTTGATGTTTTGCTCATCGTAGTAGCACAATCTTTTTTGCCCATTTTTACTTTTTTGAGAGCGTCGTGTTTGAAGTTTGGCCACGATCCAGCAATTACACTCCTGCAAACTCTCCGTATTTCTTTTGTCCGATGTCGACAAGGAGGCCGCCTTCTTGCACAGCCAAACACACTAATGCTCTTCCTTGATGCTTGTAATGGTGCCTCATCTTGGTGAGCCGGTTTGGGAACGCTTCCCAGCCATCCAGCTAGTTGGTAGGAGGGCGTCTCACAAGACTTTGGTGTTGATGTTGGCGCCGCTATCTTTTATCAGCGTTGAGCGCACTCTTCTATCCCCGCCAACGCATTGTTGGCCGTTATCTGCCACTTTTCCACTCACCCTCCTTACAACCCACACTGTCCGACTGTCTAAAGTGGCAGGGAACGCTATCGATTTCTTTTTTCAGGCACAAATGCTGCTCACACATATCGAAAGGCATGCGAAACTAACGGAAGGCAACCACCTGCCAGGCCAACACTCTTCGACTTACACTGTTGGCACACACACTCTCTGTACTAAGGCCCAAGTTACTCATTTGAGGTATCGCAATGCCATTAACGAAGTGACAGACAAATCAAGCAAGAAAACCACAGCGAAGCAATCTGGTGCATGCATACCTGTGCAGTTTGGTCAACCAAAGTGGTATTTCATATGTGCAACTTGAATACCGTGGTCGAGGAGTTGGTGGGTTGAGGAGTGAATGTACCAAAAGTTAGTTTGGCGTTGCTGACAACACAATGGTCATCGAAAAGTTTAGTACCGAACGAACAGTCACATAAATCCTATTAAAAAGTTCGGGGACAATTAATAGACATCCCAACCCTTCGAATCAAACATTCTATCCTATCTATATCCCTCTATCCTCGAACTACCCCAGTTTTAATTAAATATAGTTACGTCCTGGTCCTATTAATAACATAAACTAAATATGTTCAAGTTTTATGAGTGTAGATTAACAAAGTATCTTTTTATGAATATTTGTTTGATTTAACTGTTTTGCATCGCAGGGAAGTGAACGGCAAGCATAGAAAGTGGTCCTCCTGGGGCAAATGCCCGTCGTATTTGTTGAATTTCTACATTTCCGCATCTACATTCCCTGCCTGCACGTGTTTGTAAGTACACAACAAGTGCAGCTAAACGAAGGAGCAGAAACGACACGTCGGCTGCTCCTGTACGTTCCTGTATGTTTCCCACTCTGTGCAATTTGTAGTGTTTGTTCTTCCGGGCGGTCGACGCATCGCAAACGCCAGCTAATATAAATATATGCATATCCTGCCAGCACTCATGCCTCCTCGAAATCGCAGTCGTTCTACGAATACGCCCTCTTTTATTTCCTGCATTTTATAAACTCTTGTGTATACCCGCTTTTGTATATATTGTCCTTCCCCGTTTCGGCCAGTATTGTTTCGAACCGAATTTACGACGTACCAATTGCATGCAAATAAAGATCGTGGTATATATTTCAGATCTATTTTGATTAGGACGAAGCCACGCGTGCCAACCAACCACTTTCCTGCCTGATGTTGCATGTTTGTGCCATGGGAAGTAGTCGAGCATCATTTATCTTGATTATTTCTAACGACGGTTGGTGGGGTTGCTCGTTTGGCACGTTCTTTGCAGAGAGCTCTCTAGTAAGCGTAAGCGCTTTTTCTCAAACCATCGATGGAGCAAAGGGAAGGAAAATCAGACAGACCTGCTCTCATATTTATCACACGCCTTGTTTTCCATTCAATTAAGAGTTGACGGCGTTGTCGGCCGTGTCAGCAGCAATTGAATCGATAAGTTGGGATTCTAGTCTGTCACTTGCGATCAAAAATCTTGGTACAGTCATTATTAATCAATTACTGGAGCTCTACAATCACTCATATCTTCAATAAACTCATTAATCTCTAGTTAAAATATATTAAAAACAAGAAGTGACATTTTAAACTCTTCTTAGGATTGTAAAACTATTTTAACTTGATAATTTTCTCAGTTTATGAGCTTTAGGACTTCCCGGGGAATGACTATGAATGCCTGAATACTTCGTGTATACATAGTCGTGGCCCCAGCAGTTTGTAAGTCAAAAATCACTTAAATTGATTTGTTTGGATGGCTGGAATGAATCTTGACTTGTAAAATAACATAATTTCATACTTTTGTCAGTTTCTGGTTTTAAAAACTTCCTAGGGAGGGTCTACGAATAGAAGAATAATTAATATGTTCATAGACGTCTTTTTATAACGTATTTGGCACAAAATCAAATGAATATACAAAATTAAACATTGATTTATAGTCATATTCGTGACTGGAACGACCTTAGACTTCTAAGACTTCATAAAATTTACAATTTACAAGTTCTCACGCAATGACTATTGTTATACGATTAGTTCGTGATACCTTAAATTTACTCTTTCAGACCACTGAAATGAAACTGGACCAGTAAAACTCCTTAAATTTCACAATTTTCTCAGTTACATTGCTTTAAAACTTCTCAAGGACTTTCCAGAAATAATAAATGCATTCTTAGATGTGTTCTTATATCATTTTAGTTCCAAAATCATATGAAAATATAACTAAATTCAGATTTAGTGCTATTCTTAACTGGAACGAACGTTCATAACTTCTAGATTTTCACAAAATGAACAATTTACTTACTTTATGTTTTAAAAATTTCCCTGAATGTAATTATGATCAAAGAAAACACATTTTTATACTTATATATCCTTTTTAATCCTTTTATGCTTGTGATGTTCTTCCTTTCTTGTTTTACAAAAGATAAAACGTTTTTACGATAGACTTCTGCGAAGGGAAATACCGACAGCGACGTGGTTGCTAACGAAATCATCTTAAAACGCATATACTGACGCCGTTGGCGTAGTCAGATGTGAATGGTTTTTCCTCGTGCGCTTGCAACTTTTTCGCGGCGCAAAGAAAGCGACGCTGTGCTTCCGGCAGCGATAACAATTCGTGCGCAATACATACATTTCGCATTAATGTAACTAAATGGATCTATTGTGGCCTTGCAGCTGGAAGATAGGCGAGGACAAAGCAACCAACGAAAACGCGCAACAGCAAAAATGGAACAGCTTGTAAATGGATATGAAAGACTATAAAATTCCCAAAAAAAGAATGGCAGACAAGTAAGTTACCTTAAGACGTAGCCTACTACTCAAGTAGCATATCAAATATTTTTCACCAGGTATTTTCTCAGGCGGATCTCTAATAATTTTACTTGCTTAACGTGGGAAAACCATTCTTTGGGCCTCGAGCAATAAAGGAAGGAAGAAAACAAGGATCACGTGGCAATTTTAGCACTTGTCTTACGGTTATTATTGTGCCCTTTCCTTTGTTTGGGGTAATCTTTACCCTGTTGGCATCCCAAAGGTGGCAGACTTCAGCTTGACTTTCGTTCTCATTGTCTCAATGCCACGGTTATCTTTTCCGACCTTTTCCACCTTTGCTTTGAAAGAAAATAAAAATCTGAACCCTAGATTATTAAGAGACATTCATATCCTTTATCTTTCATATTTAATTATATATTTCAAAGCTGGGCTAATAAGCAGGAACAAGGTATTAGGAAGCAGAACATAGGCCAATTTTTTGGCCCTTCAGTGACTTGATGAATCCACCCGTCAATGTCTGAAAATTTGGGATGTTGGGAGAGCGAGAGAATGAGTGGAAGCACAGGCGGTCCAAGGAAATGAGAATAGATCTAGATAGTACCGACTGATAGTCTGGAAACCTCACAGATCGATCGACCTCTGCGGTAGGCGACTGTCAACTGCCTGGATAGATATTGATGAAGATAAACATGAATTATTCAGATGTCTAAATGGAGCATGAACGATTTTTGCATTTATAAAAGAAAGTAGACTGTTCCCAACAATATACTACCACCTCATAATGGTTTAAGATGCAAACGTGTTTGCACATAGCAATACCAAGCTATGTGCAAGCACGTCGTGGTGCTTTCAAAGATTATAAGATATTTTCCGAAAGTTCCAAACTCGCCATGTCGCACGCAGATTGCATCAGTGTACGCTGTTTGTTGTTAAAACATTCACTCCATTTCTAAGTGAAAACTAAGTATGTAGCTAAAGCTAGAACAAGTTTAGCTCTTGGTAACACTATGCTTAACACCAACTTACTTTGAAGGGACGTTAATGAAAACCTAGTTTAGAAATATGAAAACTCGATAGATATTTTTTCGAAAGTTGATTTTTTTAAAGTATATTTACTAAAGTATATTTTTAGATTTTTATGAATGTTGCTTTAGGCTACGTAGATTTTAGTTGGTAGATTTTAGACAAGTATGAGTTTGGTGGAATGAAAAGACGAAACTAGGGGCAACGGATCCACTTAGGTCAACTTCAGAGAGGCATTAAGTGGTCTTCCGGAGATAGAGCTTGATGTGTGGAAGAAGAACAAACACCTCCAGCTTTGATCTAATGGTGTATACATTGACACATCGACCGTACTCAAGTGAGTTCCACTTAACTGCTTCCTAGTTTTGTTTCATTTTTATATATTTCCTTAGTTTTGATGTATTTAGAAGGATGGATAAACATTGTTCTAATACATGCCAAATCTAGATAAATATTGCGAAACTACGAATAATAAATAAAGGAATAAATATGGGAATGATGAGAAATAAACTTGAGAGTAGTCTAAAAAGAAATTATTATGAATAGCAGATTAGTTTGTTTATTTATAATCGTTTTTTAGACCTTTTCAGGCGAAATCTTAATATACATGATTTGATCTCTGGAATGAACTTAGTACTGTAAAACTCCATAAAATTAACAATTTTCCTTTTTTTTTGAGCTATAGAAGTTTCTAAGGAATGATTATGAATACCAGAATAAACTTTTTGTTTGCATTGTCGTTTTTCTAGGACTTTTTACGCCTATAATCATAAAAATTTACACAATTTGATCACGGGAATGAATTTAGAGTTGTAAAACTCCATAAAATGATCAATTTTCTCATTTCTTTAGCTGCAGCAGTTCGTAAGAAATGATTATGGATGCCTAAAATAGAATTTGCGTCACATTGTCGTTTTTCTAACACTTTTCAGTCCCAAAATCTGTTTATTTTGCACATTTTAATCTCTGGAAGTAACTTAGAGTTGCAAAACTCCATAAAATCAAGAATTTGCTCGGTTTCTGAGGTGTACAAGTTCCTAGGGAGTGATTATGCATTTCAGAATAGAATTTGTCTATGCATACTTGTTTTTCTAGAACTTTTCAGGTCTAAAACACATACATTTACAAAATTTTTTCTCTGGAATGAACCAAAAGCTGTTAAACAACATAAAATTAACAGTTTGCTTTTTAAATGAAGGACTATGCATAGTCGTTTTTCTAGGACTTTTTCAGGCCTAAAATCGCTTAATGCGCGCTTGGATCTCTACAGTGAATCTAGAGCTATAAAACTCTGTAAAATAAACAAATTGCTCATTTCTTGAGCTAAATAGCAGAATAAAACTTAAGTTTAAACAATTTTAAACTAAAAAAAAATACATTTCTGGAAGTTCTAAGAGCTGTAAATCTCCATAAAATCAACAATTTGCTGATTTCCTGAACTTTTTAAGTTTGTAAGAAATGATTGCACATACTAAATAGAACTTGTGCCTATGAAATCGTTTTTCTTGCTCCTTCCAGGCATAAAATCACTTAACTTTAAACGATTTGATCTTGAAAATGAATTTAGAGTTCTACAACTTCATTAAATTAACATTTTTCTCAGTTGCTTCGCTTTAGAAATTCCCAAGGAAGGACTACGAATACTAGATTACAAAAAGATGGACAAACATTTATTTAAATACATGCGAAATTTAAGTAAATAATGAACAATCAAAAGAAGTAGCAATGACAAAGAATAAAGTTAAGAGTAATATAAAAAGGCATATTTTTTACGCGCTTTGCAATGACATGGAAAATCTTTTAGCATTATGGCATGCTTGGAAGGAGATGGCAGTGATTTGGGCAAAACGCAATTTACGTTCTTTTTCGTGCAAAATTTTTCTTCGTGTTCGCAGTCCTGCCGACACGGACCAGACCCGATGCCGAACGCTGAGAGATCGCTGAAGCGACGAACGCTCTTCGCAAAGCGACGTCGGGCGAGATAACAGCACTGTTGAGGATTAGGTTCATTGCAGTGGGATATGAAGTAATAAATTTGAGGCAAACCCACGCATTCATTTGCCAGACTTGCTCTCCGTCGACCGAAGAGTGGCAGAGTGAAAACGGGCGGTCTTCGGCGTGGGGTGTGAGTGTGAGCAACCATCACGAGGACAACGACTGCAAGTCGCACACTTCGAAGGGATGACTTAGTATAGTGGCGGGTGGCAGGATCCATCAGTATGGGGTCATCCCGATGCCCGACGTGGTTGACCCGTAATGAAGAGCGACGAAGACCTTCCACAAAGTCAGTCCGCATGTTTGCGAACCTTTGGTCCTTCAAATGGATGGCCTATGAAATGAAATCTAGCCTCAGCGGTGCGGTGGGGTTTCGATGGTAAACTGGTAGTGCAAATCGGAAAATCAGTAATATACCCTCGACCTCAGCTAATATTCGGATGTTCCAATGTTCGACTGTTTGGCAGGCAATATCCGGCGGCGGCTGGTCGGGCTTCGATTGCTATTCTTGGCCCACGCGTTCTTATTTACATACAAATTTAAGGCCTCTAGAGGAAAATGAGAAGCCCTACGCAAACCTATTGCAAATATTCGTCTGGTAGGTTCAGCCTCCACCCACCACAGCAGAGGTGGAATGAGGAGAGGCAAAAGTCATGGATGCTTGACCCTAAAATCTCCCACTCCCTGTATGTAGTTAGGATGAAAAATGTTCTAAGCGGGGAGGAAAATTATCGTAAATTTCTTGGTACTAAAAAGGATGAAAGCTTTTCAACATTATGAACAAAATAAAAAGCTTTGTAATTCTGTTAAGTAAATTAAGTCGTTTCATCACAGCAAACCTCCATTTTTGTCATCACCACTCAAAAAAGTGTGGTTTTGACTAAATATTTGAGGTAAAACTAAAGATATTATTATTGAAACATTATTTAATTTCCAATAAATTGCCACTCCAAACTTATCATTTTCTTCAAAACTTATCATTATCTTACTCAAATATATTATTCGACAAAATAACCGTACGACGAAATATTTATTCAACATAAGTAGTGTGACAAAAACATTTCAATAAAATATCATAGGAATCGACACTAATCCTTCTGCCACCTAAATCACCCTTATTATAAGATTTCCATGAAAAGTCCATTCGACAAAATGATCGAACGACCGAATGTTTTTCGATAAATTATCCTAAGAACCAAAACTAAACCCAATTCCAAATATCTGTTTTTATTCGAGTTCGATGAAAAGACCATTCAACAAAATGCCCGTACGACAAAATATCTGTTTGTCGAAAGGGCCGTAGTACATAAAGTCATTCAATGAAATATCCTAGGAATCAAAACTAAATATTTTTTAAGCAAAATAACCCTTCTTCAATTTCAATTTTTCAGAAGTTGTTGACCGTATTGTTGACCTATGAATCAAGTATCCTGCCACTGGCTGACGCCCAGATGCAGCCAACTCACGCGCTACAAAAGAGTCTAGAATGTACTGGAACGTTCTGGAAAGACGCTCAAGGATTTCCGACTTCAACACCTTACTCGCCCCATCGAGTCCCGGCACGTGCGGTGCTTAGCCAGCAGTCTTAATCGGACTGCTGCGTAGTACCAGATTGTCAAAACAATTAGCAATTGACTATTTTCTTAATCACCAATTAAAGCGCGGTTATTGCATCGTTGTGACTCTACATACAAACTGATAACACGACGGAAAAAAATAATATGATAACTCGATAATCGCATTCGCAATAGTATTCATAAACAATTTAATTGAATCTTCCACCTCGAGATCTATGAAATGTCATAGCACTTCCTGATACTAAAGGAGAATGACTTCAACGTGTTAGTAAAAAAATCTGTCAAGTTGAAACATTACATATATTTAGAACAAACAAAAATTAAAATCGGATTGTTAGTTTTTGAGCTATACGCCGCCCAAGTTCGGCTCGCATTCACCAGTTTACTCCTCGCGCGTATATAAATTTTACTTCAAAAATATTATTATACAATCAAACATCCTATTAAAATTATAATTAATTAAATTCACTTTGCAAGGATTATACTAGTTCGATAATTAATTGCACATATGCGGTGTTAATTCTACCCTCAACCGAAAATTGATGCGTACAATTTTGCGAATGAATTACCTAAATTGCTGATTAATTAAATAGCCTCATTATTTTAGAATAATCAATTATGCGATGTCGGTGGTTGATTAGATTCTTGTAGATATTTAAAAATATTATTAATCATGCGTGGCTTGGGCCGATTGGGCCGTATAAATGCTCAAATACACCAGTTGTGCGATGGTACGAGCATGGCGATTTTCATAATTCACGCAAATTCATAGCGTGTCATCGTGCGATGTGTCCGCGAGCGAGGATAATTACTCGGCGCGGTTTGACGTTCGCGGGGATTAAGCTGGGCACTCGAAGCCACAGACCCCCCGACCTCCCTCTTCTCTCGCGCGCACATACATACACAGCGAGTTAATGAAATTTTCGTTAATTACAAGCGTGCGGTGGGTGGCTCAATAGCCACGGAGGTGAGCCTTGCCTGTGCGTATATATTGTACAGCTATTAATTATCCCCGAAGGTGTTTTACATCATTTGCCGCCACCGCAGCGAGACTAATTTTTCACATTCGTTTTAATATGGTAGTTAAATAGTTTTATCACTTTATTATGGTTGATTAATGAGGTTATTGCATATTAAACAGATTAAAATTTGATCAGTAGAAGAAGAACGCCTTATATTTTGATTATTACAAGTCTTCAGAAGAGGAGAGAGGCTTTTAAGATATTCAGAGAATCGTAAATGTTTCCCTGTTAACTTTGCTAACTTTGCTGAGAAGTCAGCAAGAAGAATCAGTTTAGAATCAGTAGAATCAGGATTAGTTTAGGTGATATTTAAGAGTTTATATTTTCATAATTAGAACTCTTCGGATGAGTAGATATTTTTAAGACATTCATGGATTGGTGTTAGATTTTCTGACGTAGAATCAGGTTTGGTGGGGTTTAAGGGCTAACATTTTGAGAAGGCTTGAGATGAGGTGACATATTTTTAAGCCATTCTGGGATTCATGAATGCTTCCCGGTCAACTTTCCTGGCATAGGATCAGTTTAGGTGATGTTTAACAACTTAATACCTGATAATTAGAGGTTTGCTGAAGAAGTGAAAGATTATCAATGTATTTTGTGATCCATAGAAGCTTCCTCGTTAACATATCTGATATGGAATCAGTTTTGGTGATGTTTAAGACCATACATTTTGACAATTACAAGTCTTTAAAAGAGGTGGGTAACTTTTAAGACATTCGGGGAGTCATAGATGTTTCATTATTAACTTTACGCACCTAGAATCAGTTTTGGAGATGTTTTACACCTTAATTTTTGATAATTACAAATTTTAGAAGATAATAGAGGCAGTTTGGAGGTATATTGATATGTATAGACGTTCCCCAGTAAACTGTACTCTTTCAGAATGGTCATGTTCGAGTTATTGCAATATTTATGGTACATTTTACACTTCAACAAAGCAAAATGTACTGAAGGACAAAAGAGAAGCAGTTCTAATGAATGCATGTAAGTAGAAAGATAAAAACTTACTTTTACATAAATGCCCCCAATCATGGTATTCATAGTCGTCCCCCAGAATCTTTGAAAGGTCAAAACTGAATCTCTGCAGACAATTGTCCTCTAATTTCATCCCAAGTCTAGCCAGTTATTAGAAAATGTCTTTGACCATCTATCACTTATCTCTATTTCCATTCTTTACAACAGTCTAAACCACCTTTCCCAATCATAATACCTACTAAATCTTAATATTAATAACTACACGATATAGTACACAAGTTTTAATAACCTATAAGACTTCTCAAAGATATTATACCGCATGATAGTCATTAGCAGAATAGTTGGAAATGAGTTCAAGACATTTTGAGAAGCGATAGAGCGTTCTCGTACTACTCTAGAGACTCTACGGACTCTAGAGACTAACTAAACCTACACCGTACTGTTGCTTGCTGCATGATGTTTGATAGAAACGCCTGAAGATTGAATCAATTCTAGATCACAGTTTGGGAAAATTGGCAATTTAATGTTGCGATATTGTTTGGGTGCATTTATTCGTGCGGCGACAGAAGGAAGGCGATGAGCAATTTGCGAATTGGCATGCCATTGGGGGTTGTAGGGAGACGCTAGCAAAATGAAAACCGTTCCACCAGGCTGCATGTACCGTGGTTTGGCATTCGTTTGCTTGCTTGCCTGGATGGTACTTGTCCACCGAGTAGTTCCGTCGATTGTAATTGCGAGTATAACGATCGTTCACAGCGCACCGTGGATCTAATCACTATGAAGCGTGTGGAAGCCGAAGTCGGTTTCGGAGGAAGTAATTGAAATTCACTTCGATCGCACAATTGTTATCGATATCGTTCGGTAATATTAATAAAAAAAACTGAGCGAATAATAGAAGCGAAAACATTTTGGTGTTATCTAAAAAATAAAAATGTGATCTTAGAATTTGAAATACCTTTGAAAAAAGAAAAAAAAGGACGACAACTCATGCTTCATAGGAACCAAAACCAGTGAATATACACCTACATATTCAATTAGATATAATAGGCTCAGATTAATCTTCTGAAGTGATATTTTTCGCCTTGACCAGGGACAAGATGGTTTATAGATGCTCACAGCGCACAGTGCATCTGATCACTGTGAAGCGAGTTGAAGACGAAGTCGGATTCGGCGGAAGTAATTGAAATTCACTTCGATCGCACAATTGTTATCGAAATTGTTCGGTAATATTTATAAAAACAACTGAAAAATTAGAGCGAATAATAGAAGAGAAAACACTTTGGTTTTATCTATAAAAATAAAAATGTGATCTTAGAATAGGAAATATTTTTGAAAAAAGAAAAGGAAGACGGCAACTCATGCTTCAGAGGAAACAGAATCAGTGAATATTCAATTAGATATAATAGGTACAGATGATATTATTCTGAAGTGATATTATTCTCCTTGACCAAGGACAAGATGGTTTATAGATTCTTTTAGACACAATGAATCGGATCACTTTGGCTTCAACACGTGAAGCGTCAGATTCGGCGGAAGTAATTGAAATTCACTTCGATCGCACAATTGTTATCGATATTGTTCGGTAATATTAATAAAAAACTGAAAAAAACTGAGCGAATAATAGAAGAAAAAACATTTTGGTTTCATAAAAATATATATCTGATATTAGAATTTGAAACACTTTTGAAAAAAGGAAAAGAAAGTCGGCAACTCAATCTTCAGAGGAATCAGAACCAATGAATGATACACCTACATATTCAATTAGATATAATAGGCTCAGATTAATCTCCTGAAGTGATATTATTCTCCTTGACCAAGGACAAGATGGTTTATAGATTCTTATCGTATGTGTGATATATAATATGCTCCTTGATTTGCCTGCAGCACACCTCCAGGCACGAGTATCATCAACTACATGGAGTGTGTGCATGCGATGAAGTGTTCATTTTACTT
Source organism: Mimaenictus wilsoni (assembly GCA_027575185.1). Lineage (NCBI taxonomy): Eukaryota > Metazoa > Arthropoda > Insecta > Coleoptera > Staphylinidae > Mimaenictus > Mimaenictus wilsoni. Next base: position 31,453 of record JAODAC010009495.1, read on the forward strand.
TATATTACAACGCCCACCTTGGGATACGAATATACCGACAATGAGACTACATTGTATTTCACCGCCTCGCGCAGTAAGGAACAATAGATTCAACGAAGTGAAAAATACCTCGAAAAATAACACCTATTTTGGTGTAGGTTCCGGCGAATACTGTACTTCAAGTACACGACAACGCGCTCACAATTTACACCAGTCGAGCGCTCACGTTTCTCACTTTGAATTGAGATGAAACTTCAAGACAGTGTAAATAGCAAATAAACTAGAACCGAAAACCGGGAACTAAAATATAGGACCAAATAAGAATCCATTGGGGAGGAATTAAGGCCAGAAAAGTAAAGTAACAAAATTGAATACCGGGCTCGTTCCACGTGTATTCGCAACTGTGTGTTCTTACAGCTCGAAACTAAATTTTCTTTCAAATGCGAGTAGAGAAAGAGAGTTCAAATAGACAGTGCACAATTGCAACAAATATAAAACTGTAGAATTATTTTATTGTAGCCAGGGTTTTATTATTGATAAGCGATAGGAAAACAAAAATTCTAGTCGATATTTGTTGTTATATTTTAGAAAATTGTAATTTTTCACGAATTCCCTGAAGCGATTTTCTTGACCTTAGTCTCAATAGATAGCTGAGTAAATTTTCTATGACACAACGTTCATTTAATCTAATTCTACTAAATACTTTTCAATTTATAAAGAGTTCAATATAGACCCAAGACATAAAAAAAAGAGAGTTGAATTACAATGTGTTGGAATATTGTAATTTCCTAAGTTTTTCCTGAACCAATTTTAAAAGCTTTAGAATATTTCGAAAGTCACATAAATCTATAATAAAGCAGTTTTTATTTTATATGTTGATGTTCAGTAGTCTCTATGTTATAAGACGTCAATGTTTGATATCATTTTAATTCAAAAACAAACATAAATTGTACCCATTTTGGAACATTGTAACTTTCCATGCTTTCCCGGAAGCGAATTTCCTGATATTAGGCTTAATGGATAGCTGAATAAATTTTCTATAGTTTAAGTTTTATTTGAGTAAAGTCTACTTAACACTTTTCAAGTTGCGAACTGTATAGAACAAAAATCAAATTTTTAAAGGTTATAGAGGGTTAATAAATAATTTTGACCACATTTCTGAAAACAGCGTCTACACTATGACGAGTCCAACACGCTCATATCACATTTATCTCATCCTTGCATATATCAATTTGTGTCACGCCGATTTGACTCATTCCTGCATACTCCTTCGTCGGTCTGCCCGACAGGGCCATACATCTTGGCTCGTTGGGGGGCGAAACGTGTTCATCTTGCTCATCGCAGCACAGCCCGCCTACGTGCGCACTTTTTCAACATTCGCCGCCTTCCTTTTGCTCCTCACAGGACGAACGCGTCAAAATTGCAAAAATATGCGATGGCACCATATCATGACTACGTATTCCTGCCGCGTCTCTTCCACGAACGCATTTTTACATTTTCAATGTTGCAGACATCGCGCAAATGTAGTAGCTTCCAACTTTTTTTACTAGTTAAAGGATTAAAGTTAGAATAAAAAATTTAATGCAGTAAGAATTTCACACATTCCTGGATGTAGATTTTTTCCTTAACGCCGTTCGGGTATAGAAAACGAGGTCAAACAAAACGGAGAAGGAAAGAGGAATGTTGGTCGAATAAATATGCAGTATATAACCTTTTGCCACCCTACTACTCATTTGACCCATTTAAATGAATGTAGGTCTGTTTGAAACTCTTTCAAAACCGTAGAATATAATCTCAAACGAAGCAAAATCAACAGTAAAAATACTCGTAAAAAGACCAATTTTTATTTTTTAAATAAAAAAGACAAGTATGGAAGTACACAGTTTAAGAATGGCCACAATTCTCGGGTTTTCCGGGAACAGATTTTAGAAAATTTTAAAGCTTTGGAAAGTCAGATAAATTTACAATAATCTGGTTTTTATTTTAAATATTTACATTTATTAGTCTCTATGTTACAAGTGATCAAAGTTTGTCATTTCTTAATTATACAACCACCAAACATGAATTGATAGGAAATATAAACCTTCTCATGAAGCGATTTTCTTAATCCTAAACTCAGCTGATATGCAAATAAATTTTCTATAACCTAACTTTCATTTGATCAAATTCTACTAAGCATATTTAGAGGTAATAGACTTCAAAGTTTAGCCATACTTTATTTTAAAACACGCAAAACATATATTTTTCCATTTTGGAAAATGGACAATTTACATACATTCCCTGAAGTAAGATACTCGACTGTACTCGATAGATTGCTGAATAAAGTTTCTATCATCATCACTTCATTCGATCACATTCTACTTATTGCTTTTCGAGATATAAGACCCTAAAATTGGACCTTACCTTAAATCCCAAATAACTAAATATAAATTTACCATTTTAGAAAATTGAAATTTTTTTCATTTTCCTGCATGGATTTCTTTAATCCTAGGTTCAGTGGATAGCTAAATAAAATGTCTATTACATAAATTTTAATTGATCAGCATCTACTGAGTGCTTTCTGAGTTATGGCCCTCACAACATGAAAGTAATTTTTAAAAATCCTCTGAGTTTAGTCTAATAAAAAAACGAGTTATTTAGTATTTTAGAGGTCTTTGTACTCCTTTTCTGTATACATATTTAATGGCATGCTGTTCCAACCAAACGCTTCACACTTCCTTCTCAATTTCTGACTGGACTGGCAGCGGAAAAAGTTGAAAATTCATGCTAAAGTCTGCAAAATTGCAAAGTGTAGCTGCGACTGTAGCTTTCACAAAAATCCATCAATCTCTTCCACCTTCTACATGGCGGGTCTTTTCTTTTCGGGTCGGGCGCGGCATGCATTTTTCCTCGAGCCAATGTATTTTCATTTTCTTGCCAACGACCTTGCGCCCTTTTTGATTTGCTTGCGTTTTGTTTGCGTAAACACCCCTGGAACGCATGAATTCGTAAAGGCATGCAAGTATTAGCACTGCGAAAATTGCGCCCGAAACCCAACTGTGGGCATATTTCCGTATTTCATCTAAAAGTCTACCTACAGCTTCAGAAATACAGAAACACATACATCTACGCTTGAGAGGTCATGAAAAATGTGACACAAGTGTTGCCTTGTGTCACATAAGAATAGAGAAAACGTATCGAGGAAAGCAATAAATATTATTTATTTCTGAACATCAGCGAGCAGCTGTAAATATAAAATAATTAGGAATATGTCAATTCGTTGATTCGATATATTCGATTTGTTATTTTATATCTACCTCATCCAATTAGTTATTTTATTGTAGATAGGGCTGAGGGGGGTCGGAGAAGCGAGGAGGAAAAAAAATGGAGAATCATTGATTTTATGTTTAATAAGAAATTGTTGATGTTATTTCCGTGTTACTAGTAATTAGGATAGGTACGTTATTAATTCGGCAATTAGTCGACAGCACTTTGTGCCAGGTGAAATTGAACATGTGATATGTTAGACAGGCTAGGAGACGTCCATGAACTGAATTCCTGTCGATTGACCATTAGAGGGACACAAATAGATTTGATATAGAAATCTACAAGTTGAATTCATTATTTCTCGATATTCTGATCTGTTTCACTGTCAGAACAAATGAAATTAGTTAACTTTATGCCTATTTTTGAATAATAAAAGACAATTTATACATTTTAGATGACTTTGCACAGTTAAGTAGTCTTATATTTTTAATTATATAATTCTGGAACTTATTTGTTATTGCTAACTATACTTTAAAGTAAATTCTTTAAAGACAAAACAAGAAAATTCATAATTACTACCTTATTAACGTTAATGCGTCAAATATTATGGCAATTTTCCAAAATAGTGTTATTTATATATGTTGGTTTTGAGAAGAAAGTGAAGACAAATATTGACGGCTTATAGAGTCTAATGAATATGAGCATTCGAAATAAAAACTAGTTTATTAAAAATTTAACTAGCTTTCGAAATATTTTAAAGTTTTTAAAATCGGTGCAGGGAAAACTTAGTTATGTTCAATATTCCAAAGCTGTGTACTTAAAATTTCTTCTTTTTCAGTTCCGTGTATTGGCTATAAATTTAATTCTTTATCATTCGAAGAGGAATATTAGTGGAATTATCGAATGAAAGTAAGATTATAGACAATTTATTCAGCTATCTACTGAACCTATGATCTGGAAAATTACTTCAGTGTAACAGTGGATAATTGCAATTTTCCAAAACGGAACAATTCATGTTGGGATTTAGAATTTAAGTAAACATAAATTTTAACGCCTTTTAAATTAGCGATTAATGAATATTAACATATGAAATTAAAAGTATTTTGTTAGAAATTTATTTGGTTTTCCAAATCATTTCAAGTTTATAAAATTGATTTAGGGAAAGCCTAACATTCTTCAGATGAAGATGAAGATGTTAAAAAAATGAATATATATATATTATATATTTTTTTCTAATAAAATAGAAGAAATAAGAGGTTTACCGTTCTATAAACAAGAAAAATGTTCTATGGACTTTTATGCCAACAAGAGTCAGGAGTAAAGTCGTTCATATTCATATCTTTCAGCATTTTATCCCTGCAACAATGTGCTATTTTCGTAGCATGCAAAGTTGAAACTACCTGCAGGATTCCTTGATTTCCTACCATTACATCTGTGAGTAACTTTCGTTGTTCTTGCTGTTATTTACTGACTGCTGTCTATTTATTTATGTAAATAAAAACAGATATTCACAGGGTTGCCAGCATCTATGAAAATAAGGGTGCATTTATCTCATTTTCATTGATGCTACCTGGAAGGTGGAAATTGTAAAAATATCCACCTTGCAAGCATTTGTGCACCCTGGCGAACGTATGCAGGCGAAACAAGTCAACGTGTTGCTTAAAAGGCATTTCAATTATTCATAGCCAGCGCAGCCCCCGACTTCAACGTGGCGCAATTTGGCAGCTTGCAAAACGAGAAACGTTCCTCCATCATTGGGCTCGCATTCCAATTAGCGCCGGAAGGTAATACGTAACAGACAAATTAAAATTAACGAGTTCGGCATCTCCCTGAGGAACATATGCCCGGAATGAGATTATCGCCAAGAGAGAGGAGGGAGGAGAGTTGCAATGTGTTCGCGGGGTGGTTGAGGAAGAGGAGCGTGGGGATGGGGATAGATAATGCCAAATGTGTGGATTCACGGGGCGTTGCATATTTTTGCACCACTGGTGGTCGTTTCGCGGTGTGGACTTTTCGCAATCTGCTCTCGCTATGTATCGACAGCGTTGGTCTTGCTTAGGTTAGCTTTTGGTGGTGCTTGAGGGGCGGTTGAGAGGTTGAAAAGCGGCAGACATGAGGTGGCGGCTTTGTAGATACCAGCTGCATACGTGAGCGCAAAATTGTGGAACAAAACAACGGCGTATGCAAAACGCCGGCTAACGATAGTAATGCAATCTGGAAGTTTTGCTTTGTTTTATATTCGTTTTCCGGGGCAGGAAATACTCGGTTGTGTTGTACTGTGTGTTTGTGCTGCGCATTTCTAGTCGGACGGAATCAGCAACGTTTGCGTAAAGTTCGCAGTTCGATCGTGAAGCCAGCCGAGATGAGACGTCAAAACGTACACACTTTTTCTATTTTCCGCGCGAACAAATCGCGAAATATTAAAATGTATACAATTTTTGGTAAGCTTCGGCGAGATAAAACCGCACGAAACAATGCCTTGGCAGTTGAGTAACATCTTTCACAATTACTGCATAGATTTTTCTATTTCTTTCTATTTCTATTTCTTTAGGAGTTTAAAAAATAATCCTAGTTTACAAATGGTTTTGACGTATTAGGTTATTTTTTTATCGTTTCGTGGTTAATGTATTGATATTGCATGTATATTTTTATTAGTATTATTTATATTATTGCTATACATTCGCTATACATTTCAGGACAAGAGTAATTTTATTTTGTTTTATTCATCCAATTACGCTAATTGATATTGCGATCAATTTCAAAGACCTGCGGAACATCTTTTTCCATGTTTTCACGTTTTCTGTTGCATTGTATATACTGTTGTACTTTCTAGACCCATCCCCACTCTAACCTATTTCGTTTCCTCTTTTTGTCGTCATTCACCTACTTCTCCGAACACTACATAGTGGTTTATTTTGAAAAAAGGGATATAATCCTATATTATGGTCTTAGAGCTTTCAAAATTCCAGAATGTTGTACGCAAGGAGTTATAGATACATGAATTACGCTCTCCCATTGCGACGTAGTGAGTGTCACGGTTTGTAGATCCATCCCCACTCCATTTTTTTCACTTCCTCTTTGTGTCCTCCTTCTACCACTACCACCGGTGGTACACATCGAGATCATTCACGCTTCTTTCTTCAATTATTATGTCTTACATTTTTCTTAATAATCTCTGTGTCAAAGGTAAAATTGCAGAATATTTCAATTTATCAAATAAAGAACCCATGAAATGCGGTATACATTTTTTAGACAGGATTGTCGAGATAAAATATAATACAACACACGGTTGACTAACATCTTTCCGAATTTAGAGATAAAAGTTGAAATATATTCGTTTTGCGAGTCGTCTGTCCGGACGTATTTTCCTAGACTACTTCATGCCCGTGTTCGGTTAATTTCGGAATGTAATTCACAAGTTTTGTTAGAGTTTAGCGTCGGAATTTATGCATTTCTGCGTGGCGAGCGTACACCACCACCCCCGCCTTCGCTTTTCAAATAAACGCCCGTGTTGTGCCGCCTCGGCCTGCGACGCACAAGCGCCGTTTTACACATATATCGCCCGTCCATTTAATAAACCATGAAGGTAAATACGTTAACTTCGCCTCGCGGCCTCATAAATTTTACTGATCATAAAATTATTAGTTGCGGCCGAAAGCGCGCTCCTCTCTCTCGCCGAGGCGATGCCTAGCCCTACTTTTGGCCATAGCACAAGAACGCCTGCAAAAGGGCGCGCTTTGCAATTATTTATGAAGACATTTACCGCTTCTTTCGAGATGGCCGGCGTAAAAAAAGCAGCAGTGTCAAAAGCATTAGCGAAAAACATCCATAAACATGTTTATGCGTTTAATTTTTCTCCCAACCCCCAAAAAATGATGTGCAATAAACGTATTAAAGACTTACCGTCTCCTTGCTGTTTTGGCATTTTAATAGGACCTTATCGAGCCATTTCCACTGGTTGTTTGCATCTTCGTCACCATCGCTTCGTTTCATTAGATTAGTGTTGAGCACGACGATTTGTAGACGATGAGTTTTTCTTTCAATTAGGTAATATCCTCCTAAAACAGAGAAAAATCGTCAAAATTTTATGATGTTCGGCTTTTTTAAAAGTTTTTTTTTTAGTTTTTTGAATTTTTCATAGGAAAAATGAATTTTCTTGGTTATCCTCTCCTAAATGTTGTTATCGTAAAATTTCCGTGAAATACTCTAAAGTTTTAATTGAAAACATGTTAACTTTAAAAAAAGAGTTATCGTCAATATTTATAGATAAATTTGTAGAGCTAGCCTTTGAGGTGAATAACTTTGGTTATGTTAACCGAAAGCAAATAGGTATATGCTTGGAAAGAAAATATGACCTCGTTAGAGCAGAGAGAAAGAGTTAGCAACGTCGATTTATACACGGTCGTTCGCACACAAAAGGCATTGAGGCGCGTTGCTGTGGTAGCACGCCATCCTCGTTCCGTGTGATTTACAGCTAAAAATTACGTTGATAAATAATTCATGTCCGAACTGGGGCATCCGGAAGAGCGGAGTTCTTCACGGGCGAAGCAAGACGCAATGCAACACCACATCGAACGGCGAACGACAAGGCGGCTGGCGGCGGTGGCGGCTTGTTGGAGGCGGGCACGACCAAATGAAGAATGGGCCACGGTTTCGCACAACCGAACTCAGGTACGACGACTACATGAAAAGCTACAACGCGCAAAACCAAAAATCGTAGCAAAGTACAATCGAGAAGGGAAAAAGGGTAGAAACAGAGAACTTGAATAACTTCAAAAACTATAGTATTTGTAGCTTCATTTCAGATTTTGATCTGTACGTCAATTTTTTCTGTTAATTTCAAAAATTTCAATATTTTTAAATTGGAATAATAGAATGAGGCGATATTGCGTGGTAGAGTAGAGAGTTCTACAGTTTGTAAACCCATTCCCAATTCTACATTTTTATGTCTTCTTTGTATCGCCTTTCTTCTACTTTTGAGTCGCTATATCGATGTATGAATTATTTCCAATGGACCGTAGAGAGTGTCATGGTTTCTAGACCCATCCCCACTCCTATGTTTTTGCTTTCCTCTTTGTGTCATCTTTCGTCCATCACCACTGGTAGTACAAGTCGCGGTCAACGTATTTATTAAAATATTACAAATTCTCTCAATCGTAAAATGTTCATAAGTACAAAAACATAATTTTTAGTTTCAATTAAATAATTAAAATCAATTCTACATGAGTAATATAAGACTTTAATGAAACGAGGAAGTAAAATTAATAAACGTCGATTTAGTTTAATTCATTTTTGCGTATAATGGGGAATCTAATTAAACTAATTTATATGATCATCCATTAAGTGGTATAATCTTTGGCGCAAATCCTATTTGAAAACAATAGCGGTCTTTAATAGACACTACAAATCCCATCCTCACAGCTTTGCGTTGTTACAATGCGGATGCTGAACTACGGATACTTCTTTGCGAGGGCGCCATGATGGTCGGTTGATGAGGACTATTAAAATAAACGATTATTGCGTATTCAACACATCTGCAGCATGGCGCGCTAGACAACGATAAAACTTAATATCACCGGGAATCTCTCCTTGGTGGTGGAGTTGATACCGTTGGGCACAGGAGGCAGAAAGGAGTGGAAGCACGACAGGAACGCAGGAAATAGTGTTGGACAATATAGGGCCATGCCAATGTGTTTGAGAATTGATGTTCCCATGTTGTACGAACGGGAAGGATGAATTCCTGTCGCTTGATACGCCGCTTCATAAAGATGCTCATAAAAATGGCAGGCGAGGCTCCTGCCATCGAATTGAAAGCATGCCGGCGATCATAAACGTAAACCTCCCCACACCTGCGGCGATAAATTTCAATAATCCGATGATGGTAAATGCCACGTGTCCAAAATAAATCATAAAACATGAAGGTGGGAACTCGTTTTTTCGGGTGGAGTCTGAGTCAGCAGGAACAAGCAATTCGGACGATACAAACCAAACAATATACAGTCAGCGAAAAGTTCTACTTCCAGTGACATCGGCCAAGGTCCAAGGTTTGGGGGAAAGAATATCAGCGATCAGAAGCAGGGATACACCGGTGTGACATTTTCGGGGCAGCGTTGCATGCGCCTACGAAGGCCAATGAACATTGAACGTGTTTATGACGTGTCGGTGAGATTTGTCCGATGGAGACCCTTTAGAGCGACACCCCTGGGAGATGCAGGGCTGGACCCACGAGGGTTCCCTTGGGGATCGCGTTGACCAAACGGACGGGACGCCGTGAATCACATCGAGGTGGACGGGCGGGCAATTGCTGTCGTGGTCCCCGGTCGTAAACTGCCTTCTTCAGCAATACACGCCGACCGGCGACGAGCAGCGACGGACGACAAGCACGCAAGTTAACCGATTTTCCTCCCAAGGAGATTCTCGGGAATCCAAGCAGGACGAATGAAAGCTGGGAACGATTGGCGTCGTCGTTCGTCCGGCAAAAGGGTCCTGAGTGACGAGCACGCGAATGTACTAATATCGAAGAGTGCAAGGGGACTTACAAAATTGGAAAACGTATTTCATATACAGGACGTTGTTGTCTTCAACTTCAATTGTTATTCCCTTCATATCACATGCTTCAATGCATCATCTCAAATATTTAAGCAACCGAAATAATATAAGATATAACAATTAAAAAAATAAATGCCTCTTATTTTGAATTATGTTTCCATTTTTATCAATAAAAAGGCAAATATGTGGAAAATTTGTAGCTGGATTGATGGATCAGTTTGTTAACAACATTCATAACAGTGGAAAAAAGACGACCTCAAGAAGAAAACGAAAATATGGGTGTGGGAATGGGTGTAGAAACCGTAACACTCTCTAGTCATCACTATAAAAATCTAGATCACTCCAGAAAAGTTCAAAGAAAGACGACACAAAGAGGAATTGAAAATTAGGAGTGGGAATATATATAGAAACTGTAATACTCTTTACTCATCGCTATAAAAACCTCTAGATCACTCCCGAAAAGTATAAAGAGTTTGTGCCGCCTAAAGAAGAAACGATAAAAATAAGAGTGGGGATGGGTCTGCAAACCGTAACACTCTCTACTCTCCTCTACTCAATGGAAATTCATGTACATGACGTAGCTATTCTTGTTGTCGCTCAACATCAATATTATCATTTCCCATGATACCCGTACACCACCACAAGGAGAAAACCGATAATTGTAATTACGGTTTAATTATTCAAAAGCACCACTAATGTTTGATCCTCTGTAATTACCTAATTAAAATCAGGATAACAGACACAACCTTCCATGGTTCCAACATGGTTGTTTTTCAATTTATCACTATATTTCATAACATTGAGGTAAAAAGCACGAGCTGGAACGTATTACGTATAATACGGCAGCGTAGATAAAATCATCCCCAGTTTTTGCCCATCGAAGCACCCAAAACGAACGCGTGTTTTTATCACGATTTTAGCTGTCGACGGAGGCGGCAATCGCATGTTGATAAATGGCTTCAGTCCCGCTCCTTCCACGCCATGCGAAAATTTCGCTAGGAAATTTCTTGTACATCTTGACGGAAAAGGACAACTATGTCAAGATAAAGGGGCTTATCGTAAACAAAATTAAATTTAAAAACAATTCGAACCACCCAACTCCAGCGGCGCGAGGAAAAAAAGGTTTGCCACTGTGAAAATTGTTGTTTTTACAGGTGGTTCCTGAGATAATTCCACGCTACCTCGCTAGCTGCTAGGCATGCGTAATTTATAATCGTTTATAAGGATGTTTTAAGTTCGCAAAGTGGTTGGTTAAGTATTCGACCGCCTCCGGGAGGGGTTTTGGGGAAACCGGTAAGGTGGCGCGACCGAAGCCAATTCATCTTCGCGAGTAGCGCATCTCGAGCCGTGTCGGGTTTTTTTTCTTCTCTCGCCGCCTCCTCGAAACGCGTTCAAGTTTTCCGCAACCGAGACCATCGGTATCCCTCCGAAGGATGCGGTAGCAGGACGAGGCAAGCGAAGCGCCGCACAAATGAACTGTACTTTTTGCAATTAATCTTCGCTCGTCGCATAAGAACAATTTGGGCAAACGAGCGCAAACTTTTCGTCCTGCTACAACCCCTTAGTACTAAGACGACTACTTCCAACGAGTCGGCGAAAATGCTTAGCAAGCAAGTGACAAATGCAAAACATAAACGTAGTAAATAACTCGATGTCAAAAAAGTGGAGGAATCAGTCGAAGGTAATCTGAGTATGGAAAAAGGACGCTGAAACAATAGGACCTTACTAATAAGCTAAACAGAGGTCGAAGAAAGCCAGGTAGAAGAAGACAAAAAGTTTAAGTGTGAGGACCTCGACTATACATCTGTAAGGAAAGTGGAGATTGAAGTGATGAAAACACTCTTCGTAGACTTTGTAATATAATAGTAAGTCATAATATTAGTTACTAAAACGGTCACTGAAACGATAGTCCACTTGCAATAACATACAGAGTCGAAGAAAGACGACACAAAGAGGAAATGTAGAAGTTTGGAGTGGGGACGGTTCTAGAAACCGTCACTCCCTACATCGGCCAGTAGATATTGACTTTTATTTCCCAATTGCCTATAACTGTCTTAAATAACGCAGTATCAATAAATAATGAAACTTTAATACGTTTAGAGTTAGAGTTAGTAAACTAGTACATATTAGACAATCATCGTGATGATTTAGACGAAGTGATGTGGAACACGTTTGCACTGAGAAACATCTTCGTGTCGTTGATGGCAATTTTCATCACAATGCTGAAGCCGTTACTCAAGTCGTTCGAAATCTAATCCATTAACGAGTAATGTGCTCCTCGCTTTGCACACCCACACTTTCATCGTTCTGGGTGCTACAAACTGAAAT
>JAODAC010009495.1:43654-69658 GCA_027575185.1 Mimaenictus wilsoni
CTAATCCATTAACGAGTAATGTGCTCCTCGCTTTGCACACCCACACTTTCATCGTTCTGGGTGCTACAAACTGAAATTGCATTTGATGCACCAAACAAAAGCACAACAAGGCTCTGGGACAACAATTTGTACCCATACCACATGTATTCACAAATTTTCGGCAGCGAAAAACAATTTAATATAAATTCCACCCCTCGGTTTTCAAGTCTTAATATATTGTAGCCGATTATTAGGTAAACTAATTGATAAACTCAAGAATAATTACGGATTGCGGTGATAAATTTAACTTTAGTACGGTAACGTTCAGTCTGTACGAAACTTTCAACGACGCAATGTGTGGCAAACTAAGCAAATGATCACTTACGAAATTGACGGCTACGTGGCACAAATGTTTTGCCGCCCCCCGGAATTCTATCCACTCCAGCGAGGAGTAAATTAGTATCAAATGTATTCGTCGCCGCTGGTAGGAGCGTGCTTGTGGGCGCGCTTGTGCGCCAAATTACGTTGCTGAATTTACAAACAATTTTCACAATATTTTAACCGGCTTCAAGTTGCCAAGCAAACCACCACCAACTGCCGCCGCTGCCTCCGCCACTTCGGCGAAACGTTATTCGAGCTTTCGGTTAAACATGCCAGGCTCCAACTTTAACTTACAAATATTTGAACTATGCAGTAAGAGGAGATGCGCAAAAAACGAGACACTAGATAAATTTAATATAACCGGAAGACTTTCACAAAAATGACGTAATTATTGTTTGTATAGTAAATTAAATATTTTCAGCGTGCATGTACAAGTAAAATCCACCTCTACATGGCAAGACGATGAGTTGCGGCTCTTCAGAACGTTTTTAATAAAACTTACAAATTCGTGCACGTACAGCTGTATAATACGTCAAGTCTGACACAAACGACACGAATCACCAGGCAAGCATCTACGAAACACAGGCCTTAAGATGAAGAGAGAGATACACGGGGAAAAGGAGATTGTGCCGCTCGCACATCCAAGGGTCTAAAATTTAAATAATATTTTCGACGTATGGCATTTCATCTTCGAGGTAGATTTATTGCGTACGCGTCGTAAAACTGAGTGTTATTACTTCTACAAATTCCGACATAAATATGGCTGGCAGATGCCCTTTTGCTACCAGACCCCGTTTATTTTCCTTTACATTTTTTTGTGGGTTAGCATAAGTAAAGATGCTGGATTCGTGGAAATAGCGTATGACAAACAGGCATTAATATTTAATCTGTTTCTTAGCGTAAACATTTCTTTAAGTATCAGAATCGTGTGTAAGATATACTCGTCTTGAAAAGAGATGGGATTATTACTGTAACTAATGGTATTAAAAATTGAAGAGAAGGGATGGGCCTAGAAACGATGAAAACACTCTAGACTTATTGATTTATTCAAATAAGAGTGGGAGAAGGTTTAGAAACGATAAAGCACCCTAGAAATGACATATTGAATTTCAACACTGACCTGAGTCAAAGGTAGTAATGGAATCCGTTGGTAACCATCGCATCCACATACGCCCGAGCTCCTGGCGTGCCGATGGATCATCATGTCCAAGCGCCGGGAAGATAAACTGGGAGCTAAACGTTCGCGCCAGCAATTCCGTCAGATTCTGCAATAGTTCCAGCTGTCTCTCCTCGGATAACCGCTTGGCTGTATGTGACAACGCATCCCTGGAAAATAAAATAACGCACCATTTCAGAGATTGCTGTAATTTCCACCACATTCCACACTGACAGCATCCAACCCCCCAAAACCCAGTATTAATCTTGCCCAAAAATACTGCACCCTCAATCAGCAAAAGTCCTCCATCGATAATAAGTTCTCATTTGTGAAAAAGGTAAATAAATGCTTTTAACGTTATTACTTCTATTTTGTCCTATATAAATTTTATAGCTGCATTAAGAAAATTGCTCTTTTCTTTCTACTTCTTTTTTCTTTCTGCATTTCCTTGCAGACAAGATATCATACAATAGTTCAACTTCCACATAAATATAAAAAGTAAAAAAAGTAAGTAATATAATAAAATGGGAGTGAAGAGAAAAGTAGTGAGAATTACTTATAAAGTGAAAATAGAGGAATTTAAATTTAAATGCTGAAAATAAAAGTACGGAACATTTTATTGGGATTGTATTGCGCTGGCTTTTATAGAAAAATATAAAAGAATAAAACAACTTGAGGATAATTGAAGCGCAAAACCGTTCTTTCAATTCGGCAGCCATTTTTCGTGCCACTACAATTCGTATCCCGCCACTCATTCATTCATTCACGAATCCGTTCGTTTATTCATTGGATTTCTTTATTCGTCGCCCTATTGCGGGCCATCGAGAACAACTCATTCGTTCTGCGCTAAAACGACGGCAAATCGAAGAAAAGGCGAACACGCCGGAGCTTTCACTCGAAGCGCGTCCGGTGTCTCGGCAATTCACCGAGGGTGAGCAAAACAGGAGCCGGAGAGAAAAAAGCACACACATATATAGCACGCGAATATAAATTGCGAGAAGCTAAAGACGCACGATTAATGATAGCGAATAAGTAAATAATAGTTCGGCGCTTGTCGGCTGGCGTAAAGATTACTACCGAAACTTATTTCGATGGCTAAGCTTTTACTCGCGTAGATAGCCGAACGCTCACGTTTTTCTGTTATGTGGTGGAGGCGTCGGGTAGATACTCACCCGGCGCCTCCACCACAACCGAGAATGGAAAAGCCGAAAGATTTATGCAAACTTGACCATCTGTCGACCTTAAATCTTTCCTCAATTTACATGTTACTCTAGAATATTCGTTGATAAAAAATGATGATAAAATGTGGGTTATTACAATAATTTTGAGAAATCATTTTAGGCATTAATAGCTTATGACCTAATTATTGTTATGATATGAATATATTTGTATACAAATCAGCAATTTCTTCAAATTTAACTAGAAAACTGGTTAAAATCATAATTCTAAAGCTACGAAGAAAGAGATGAACCAATAAAATACATAAAATTGTGTTGAACATCGATTATTAGAGTTTAAAGAACTTAAAAGTGCTTGAATTCTATAAAATTAGTTGTTACAAATGAGGTTTCTAACAATAATTGCATTTTCGCCATTAATATATTGAAATGATCTAATTATTATTATGACAGAAAGCAGCAATTTCTTCAAATTTTATTCGAAAAAATTCCTAAAATCAGAACTTGAAGCTAGGAAGAGGATTTATATGCTATTATATGAATATTTTTCGGCTATAAACAGCAATTTCTTCCGATTTGATTAGTAGAAATGCTTAAAATCATAAATAAGATGCTTGGAAATCAGTTATTAATCCATAAATTGCGTAAAAACATATACAACAACAATTTTTAAGGTTTAAAATAGTTAGAAATCTCAGAAGACTATAAAAATGATAGTTATAATTGAGAGTTATTACAAAAATTTCATTTTGTACATTAATAGTTTGAAGTTGACTTGATTATTGCTATGATCGAAGTATTATTTGAGTGTTATTTTCAAATTTTATCTGAAAATTTTGTCTGAAAACATAAGTTTGAAGTTAAGAAGACACACATGAATCCATAAAATGCATACAATAAATCATTCATTCTTAGTGTTTAAATAGGTAAAAGGCTATGAAAACTATAGCAAATGTTGCCGTAAATAATAATTGGATGTAGAAACGCATATGATTATGATAAAACGTAATAGTCCAGGCAGTGGAACACAAATGATCTCGGCGCATCCACCAAAATATAAAAATTCCATATAATTTTTACAATATTCCCTCTTAAAATCCACTCTCGATTTACATGCAAAGCTATAATTTGCTAACGTTGATAACAAACTGATGAAACACCCAAAAAACAATACAAAACTCTATATTTCACAATAAAACAATTGTAATAACTCCAAATCCGGGTTTTCAACAAATAATATCTGCACATTTGTGCTGAATGAACAGCATTTCTCCCTGTCGCATGTTTCGAGTTGCGAGTTCGCGGATTTACCAAGTGGAGAGCTACAAAAAAAAAGATTTCCCTCATTTAACATTGCATCACATGGAGCTTAGGAAGCGACTTAAAAAGCGGGCAGCGTAAAAAATCCTCCCGGCCCGAAAATGATGCAAAACAATATCAATGTAACCCGACTACATCCGAGTAATGTAACAGGCGCATGAGTTAGTGGGATTTTCGAGTCGGTTAATCCCGTTGTGCGTACGCGCAAAAAACGTAATAAAAACGCGTAGAATGTGAAATCGTCGGGGGCGGCAACAGCGCTGGAGGCAGGAGCAGCGTCGCCCAGATTTAATCTAGTATTTTATTGCCGGTGCGCGTCGGGTTTAATTTTAATAAAAATTGAATTAGAGTCCGGCAAAGTGCCCATGGTGCATTCAAATCCGGTACGAATTTTGCACATCAAAACCGGACTATGGCTATCAAATCTCGGTTTTTATAAATTCGTTTCACTTGAATGCACTTTATTTTATGATTTATTTTTATTATAATATTTAATAATGGTGGTTTTAGTGGTTAATCTACATTTATTTATTTTATTATGATTTATAGTTTGAGGTTTTAGGTAGTTTAAGCTGATATCTTTTGAAATAAATAGAAATTTCTATGTTCGAAGTAAAATATTTCGATTAATACTCATTTAGGACATTTTCAATGTCATTCAACGTAATTTAACATTATATGTCGATGAAAAAATGCGTATGTTAAAATAACTTGATAAATTAAAACTGCATTAACTATATAAATCACAAATATAGCGATAATTAATCACATGTATAATTTACCTACCCAAAAACCATAGATCAGACCATTTCCCTGAAAAACCTTATTTTATATTGATAACGACGATAAAGCCGGCATCACATTGTCTACATCATAACACCAGCCATTACCGATAACACAGAACCCTTTTGCAAAGTAGAATTATTGTTATAATAACACAAAGCAAACGCAAAATTCGATAGAAGTAGATAACGGCGGCATATGTTGTACTGCCGTGTTCAGCTTTTAATTGGTAACTAAATATGTTCGAAGATATTACCTGCTCATATCGTCTCCTGGGAACTGCACGCTGCGTATTTGTGCTGGACCGAGGCGGGAGATACCCATCAATAGGATAGTTGCCCGTGCCTCCACCGACCGTAATTATAAGTTTGCACATTCGTATTTATTAGCAGTTTATATGGAAGTTAAGAGCCTAACAAGCATTAATTTTGGCTCGAGTTGCATTATGCCCCTTCGCGCACTATACGCGGGGAACGGGAACGCGGGCGAGCTTTGCATATGGTGAGCCTCCCATGTACACGGTCTTTGCAGCAGTTTGTTTTAAGTTTGTGTACACAATGTTGTCATATTATTTGGCCATCGCCTGTTTACCATTTTCATCTATAAAATCTGATACGTTGTTATACATAAAGTAGGTTCCTTGAATTAATGGAAATCTGAGAACCATTAAAAGTTGTTCAAGTTATTATATACTACTAGGTTGGGATATGGAGGAGTAGGTAAGGGTAGAGAACAGTAAGGAGGAGTAGGGTACAGTAGGGAGGAGTAGAAAAGAGTAGGGAGGAGTAGGAAGGAGTAGGGAGGAGTAGGAAGGAGTAGGGAATATCAGGGAAGAGTAGGGATAACTAGGGAGGAATAGAGAGGAGTATGGAAGAGTACGGAGAGGTTGGATAGAATAGGATGGAATAGGGAGGAGCAGGAAGGAGTAGTGAGGACTAGGAAGGACTAGAATCGAGTAGGGTGAAGTAGGGGTAAGGGTAGGTATGAGTAGGGATAGATGGGTATGAGTATGGATGAGTAAAGAGAACTAGGAGAGAGTAGCGGAGGAGCGGGAAGAATATGGATGAGTATGGAGGAGAAAAATGATTTAGAATTACGTTTATTATTTCATTATTATTCATGGAAATATTAGATATTCTATAACAGAGTTACCCAACCTTTTTGTATACAGGATCGAATGGAATGATTTCAATATGTCTGTCGACCCCCGGCGCCTGGTGTAGAGGTTAGCACGTTCCACTCGTAAAATTTGAATTTGACCCCCACTCCCGCCTCACACAACCGAAAGAAGACTGAAGATTTACCTAAAATCACGCCGCGATCGCATGCGCAGTGTCAGAAATTAAAAAGAAAACTTAAAGGATAATGTTTATAAAACAAAAATGCAACAACCTACCTCTCAAGTTGAAACAATATACATATTTGAAAAAAGGACTACTACCTCCGCATTTTAATTTCTGAGCCCTGCGCCGCCAAACTTCGACCCTCATTCAGCAGTTTCTCTCCAAATTAAATGCGTCTCTTGAATAATTTCTTCAAAATGACAAGATATAATACCATTTTTTCACTGCTAGACCTTAACCACAGTGACCCGCCGAGAGTCGACAATTTGACAAACCCCTTTCTTTGAAAATGCTGTTCATTAGGTATAAATATCATCATCCGAATAAAAAGCGACTAAGAAGTAAAGTGAAAAAATGTCATTAAAATACGCATGAAATAAAAAGGTAAATCTCATTTTACTTAATTTTATTCGATCTTTTAAGACATGTTTTATTAGCTTCCTTTTTTGCTCTGCAAAGAAAAATACTGAAATGAATGTATGGGCTTAGTGTATGTGAAGATATATTTTTGCAAGTCGATTAAAAGTTGGTATGATTGGTATCGGGCCGTAAAATCAGGATTGTATTTCAGAAGACGACCGTAATAAAAAGCCGTTGTATTCCTGGCATGCGTTCGCTTCACCGGTTCGCGCACAAAATAGATTTAATCTGCGCACCGCGGCGTGTACGTTTATGGCGTTTGCCAGCCCTTTGAAAAGCATTCAACACCACCTCCCATGCCGCCCCTAATGCAAACACTAAGAAAACGTCTATCGATAAAATAAAACATCATTGAAAGCGCGCGTGAATGCAAACGCTAAACCCCTGCAGCAACAGAGAGATCGGCGCGGTGGGAGTTGAGCGAGGAGAGAAGAAGAGAAAAAAACGGGATGAACAGCCAACGAAAATGCGATGTGTTGCACGAGAAGTTGGCAGGCATTCGAGTGTTGCTAACGGGACGTATCTGCACATTTACACTTTCCACGCAGTTCATGTGTCGCGCACGGCGTCGCCTAAGCGTTTTATTGTGCAATGCATCATTATTCCGGTGGTGGTGGCGTTCCAGTGAAACGTCGTTTTCGAGCCAGCATTGTCTTCCTGGATGGTGGGCCCGTAGCAAGGCGAACGCGTCTCTGTAATGAAATCAAACGTCCAGGCAACCAGCATCAAAACGAGTAACGCGGCGCAAGCTCTGAGCGTTGAATTTGGACGCGGTCGTGGTCATCACGTTTAGGGGTAACTGACGTCCCTCGGGAGTGTGTCGGCCGAGGAATATTCAATTTCGAGATACATCGCGTGCATGACGCATAACTAGATATAATGCACACGTCCGACGCGATGACGTCGCCAACAAAGTTACGTGTCTTTTGCTCATTTTATCCGGGAAGGTGTTGGAAAATTCGAAATTGAATTTGCACTCAAGGCGTAGTAAAACTATCTACCTCATAAACTACAACTATTCACGTTAGAACCCTGCCCCAAAACCCCCAAAATCCCCAAAACGCAACGCAAATATTTATAGTTTTGATTGTGCCACTCTATAATTGAATAAAACTGCTGTGAATACCGGATGTGGTGGAAGTAGGCTACAGCCATCAGAATGTATAAAAACACCAAAAACTACGTGATACACCGAAAAGTGAAATGCCAAAAATCCAACTCTAATAAAGGCACAAAAAATCCCGAAAATTGGATAAATCCGATACCACCGGTCAGCATACTTGCATTTACTGCGTGGTGCCGAAATACCTGCAAAGTGCCCCTGCGAGTTTTTCGAAAGGAGCAGGCAACCAAAAAAAGTTGACAGTTGGACCTCCCCGGAGTGTGAGCGTGCTCCGGTGGTCGGGGCAATAAAAAAACTTTCCGCACTAAACAAAGTTTATATCTGACCGAAAGTTGAAACGTTGCATGCGGAACAAATATTTTCGCGTCGCCGGTTTGGTGTTGGGTTGTGGGACCGGGGGGTTGGTTGGCGGCGGTTGGCGGCGCTCGAAGGACATTTATATCACCTTACGCCGGAGTTAGCATGATGGAAAAATGTGAAAACCGAAGTCTTGCACACGCAAAAGCCAAGGAAACGAGGAAAAATCGTCCAACAAATGTTATTATCTGTTTGGCTTACGAGTTTTTCGTCGCGACATGTTCTTGTTTCCTTAATAAATTACGTCATTAATCTTCTGACTCGGCGAAAATAAATAATCACGCTATAATATTTTGCAATCGTATGTAATGAGATTTTTCTAATAGCGTTTTAATAACATATTAAATTGCGAAATTTCAAGCCAAAAATAAATCATTTCATATCGAGATTCTTTTTAAAAATCATACCATGAATAATCATTGTTAAATGTATAAAAATGTGCATCATTACTCCCAAAATGTAATTAGATGTGATGGTAATTTTTATTAATAAAGTAATTAAAAACCTTAATTTTAGTTTAACTCCTCCCATTTTTAGTGTAAAGTAATCTCCACAGTAAACTAAACTAATCTCAAGTAATCTAAAGTAATCTAAAGTCATCTAAAGTAATCTAAAGTAATCTATATTAATCTAAAGTAATCTAAAGTAATCTAAAGTAATCTAAAGTCAACTAAAGTCATCTAAAGTAATCTAAAGTCATCTAAAGTAATCTAAAGTAATCTAAAGTAATCTAAAGTAATCTAAAGTAAACTAAAGTAATCTAAAGTAAACTATGCAGACATTTTACATCGATTTCAATAAAAATTGTCCTTAAAACTTCAATTTCTATGCAAATATATCGATTATAAAGACTTATTCAATTTCGATTTATGTCCAAGTGGGAATTGGATTCGCAATGCACGTTGAACAAACGAAAGCGCTCTTTTCTCGAAATGTTAAGCACGTCCATGTTTCTGCACGCTCGTAAATTGCAGAAAAAAAGTTTGATGATCCACGAGACGGCAAAGTTTCGCACCGAATCGCCGTTTGCGTGGCAGTTTTGCGGCGCTGCAGTGTCGCAGCTTGCACAAACTTTGCTTCATACTTTAATTTGTACACGGCAAATAAACGAATCGACAACAGCGAGCGAACGAACGAACGAGCTGTCGGCCGGGCGCACTCACAAAAACAAAGCTTAGAAACCGGAAGAAATATAGTTGAGGGTGGTCGTGACGCCTCCCAGACAGACGCAAAGCAAAAGTTATCTCGCAGGGACCCGACGAGGACACAAAACTCGCCTGCACTTTGAAAGTATTTGTATCTGGCCTGTGGCTTTGTTTCATTGCACTGCACTGCTTGTGCGGTGCGGAAAAACTGAAATATATTTCGTTCATTAATCTACGGCGACAGTGTGTGATGCGAGGATTTCCCGGTGACCATTTATTCATCCCCTTTTCCTAGTCCAGTCTGACGGCGTTTTACGCGTTTGCTGACAGTTTCTGCACGCCCCACGCAATCATAACCGTAAAGGGCAAAAACCTTGTTTTTCTGCATTTCATAGAAAAGCATAGAAAACCGCGAAATGTTTTATTAAATACGCTTTAGGGGCCGAGATGGTGGTTGGGGATGTTGGAAGTGGCCGGAGTAGGGAGGTAGGGAGGACAGAGAATGATTAACTATATTGTATAAATATAATAATTTCGCGGTTGGCTTAATTACGCTTTTTGTAGCCGCCAAATGATTGTGGTCGCATATATTTGTATAGATTATGCGATAATATACGTACATAAATTTGTTGGTTTTAATTCACTGCCAGTTTCATGGGTGCATGTGTGTATGTTTTTCCACAACATTCTTTTATTTGTTGGATATTTATTTACTTTCGTGTCGACTTGAATTTCATTTGCATGATTTTCACGAACTGGGTCACTATCAGCGCTCGCAAAACACGCTCATATAATTAACCATCTAATTTATAATCGATTTACGATCGCTCATGTTCATGCCTTGCTTATTTTTTGCATAATTACCTACGGCTAATTATAATACTGTTGAGTTGTGTGGTATTTTTTATCGACTGACAAATGATATACGTTTTACGGTAGAAATTTCAATTTTTAAAGAGAATATATGCTTAAATGTGATATTTTGCTGATTTTACACAAATATACATATACATATTATTACATATACATATTATTAGGGAGGAGCTAAAATAGAGAAATTTAATACGTCCTAAACTGACCTATAACAATACCGTAGGTATGTGTTATATCCAATCAGAGGACTGTAGAAGGAAGAGGAAGAAGAAGAAATGAATAACTATACTTCTGATTAGACACGGGGGACTCTGGTTGCTAACACGAACTTTGTGAAAGAGCCGATACAATTATAATGGAAGGAGTTACACTGAAAATAGGAGGAGTTGCCCTGAAAATAGGATGAGTTTAGATTAGATTTGTTGAAGTTAGGTTAAGGTTAGATTGAAGTTAGGTAGAGATAAGGTTGAGGTTAGGTTGACGTTATATTAAGTTGAGGTTAGGTTGTGCTAAGATCGTTTAGGTTAGGTTAGTTTAGGTTAGTTTAGGTTCACTTAGATTAGTATAGGTTAGTTAAGGTTAGTTTGGGCTAGCTTAGTTTACTTTACGTTAGTATAGGTTAGGTTAGTTTAGATTATTTTAGATTTGTTTAGGTTACTTTAGGTAAATTTAGGTAAGTTTGGGTTAATTTAGGCTTGCCTAGGTTTCCATAGGTTAGTTTAGGTTAAGTCAGATATGATAAAATGTCTTTAGATCATTTTTCATCTAAAAAATTCCAAGAAAATGATTTAATAAAATTTAAGAAAATCCAATATTAACCATTTTTATACATGCGAAGTAAATCATCAATTTTTACGATGTACGTACGAGTAGTTGAAGGATATGAGCACATATAACATACACGCGTACATGCAAACAAACGCCATGGCCCCGAAAAGAAATAAGTGGCGTTCGTGTAACCTTTCTCCCAAACATGTTCGCCCTTCTGGCTGGCAGTCAACGACCTGCCCTTTCTGGAACACACACGACTCGGACCTTTGAGGACGGTAACTTTTACTACAATTACCAATAGCTAGGACTCTATGAAGCAATATCGCGTCGTCAATAAAACTAGACGAAAAAAATGCTCGTAAAAATATATCTCTCTTGTATCGAATATCCGCTCCGTCGAATATCACATTTTATAGACACTCAGCGTTCGAAATGTGCATTCGGTGAGGGTGAGGGGGGAAGGTATGGGAGTATAGGTGGTTTCCAGCGAAGAGAGAAAATATGCCCATCAAATTGTTCGGCCTAGGCCCGTCAGCAGGTTTCAATCATAATTTTCCAATCAAATCAAATTCCACGCGAGCGACCAGACAACGCTGGCCCATTTGTCGGATTGTCGCCCTCCGAACAAAACAGACTCTGAGATTTGATGTGAAATGAAAATGCAATATATTTGTACATAGCGTATATATGATATGTGGTTAACAGTATGATTTAGAAGCAGACCATGGAATAAAATTGGTGTTTTTTTTGTAGTTTTTAATTTACATTTTCATAAGTAAATTTTCATGACTAAATGACTGAAATTAAATGAAATAAATTCTTATTGTTTTAACATTATAATTAGCTACAGTAGTAATTGCTGTGATTAAGTTTAAGCCTAGGATAATTGCCTTGTGGTATGAGAAATAATATACATATGTTTTGGAATGAAGAATAGAAGTTACTTATTTCAGACATCATTTGATTTTTGTTAAATTGCCTTATAGAAATGATTGGGAATGAGTCCTTTGTTATTCACAAACAACTTCATTGAATGTTCCACCTCGAGATTTAAGAAATGTTCTAGCACATCCAGATTTCGAAGGAAAAAAATTCGCAGTACGTATTTCTTTCTTTATTATTATTCGTGGTATTGCCAGATGTTCTACGATACGCGCCCACAAACCTAGGTTAATTACCAATATCCGAGTTTGAACCGACACTCTGAGTTGATTCTTTGTGTAATTCTATTATGGCAGGTAAGCTTTCCTAAGGATTAGTTACAAGTTTGAAAGCCAAACTCGCGAATTTCCATGATATACGTAAATAAGAGTTCAACGCCTGAATGTGTATTCAGTGCGTTCACGGCGCTATCACAAAGGGCTGCCAACATAGTACACGTTTCTCTTCAGTCGTAATGACACCTCTGTGTGACCCAGTGCGCTCGCAACGGTATCGACTCGTGACGCCGACATTGGTTCGGATCAGCAGTACAGCAGTTGTGACAGATTAATATATTACAAGATGTTTAGTGGAAAAAGTATAGTTCTGCCCAAAATAGCGGTATTCAGACATAGAGGGTGCAGAAACGAGTTTAAAAATCGAACTCGAAACTCGTAATATGAGCTTCAAATTTTTGACTTGTTATTAACCTGTTAGTAAGAGAAACTCGACATTTTCGGCAAACATCGCAGGCTTCCTCAAAGCAAAATTTTAAAAAGAAAAAAAGCTAATCTCTCAAGTTAAAACAATGCACATATTTAAAATAAAGAAATGTTACTATCTGATTGTTAGTTTCTGAGTTATAGGTCGCCAAAAAATTCGAGCCGCATTAACCAGTTAACCAGTTTACATTAAAGCGCGGGTTTTACTTCAGAATAGTTTTTTCTTGAACTTATTGTTTGTTTCAATGGTAAAGAAACTTTTATGTTCCTAAATATTGTGTGAAAATATGAATGTAAAAGAAAATTCAGCATCACCGAAAATTCCACATCAATGCTATTTGAAATTCCACAATTTCGCACATAACGCAATGGAAGCACCCACCGTAGCGTCGTGTATACACGTATAAATCATGAAATTATTCTGCTGGAATGCATTTTAATCATGAAAAGGCCCCCTAGGCCCCTTTCTACTCTCCTACACTCCAACCCTCCTACCCTCAGCACCATTGGGCTAACACAAGCTCGGACCATCTCTGAGCAAGCCCAACATGTATATGCTGACCACATAGTGTAATTGTGTAATTGAAGTTCCTCGTTTCACCGGGTGGAAAAACAAGCCGAATTTGAAAGCGAATACCATAAATACACGTACCCCTCGGCTTCTACCTCTCCTCCACCACACCACCTCCTTCTCCTCCTCTCCACGGCCTTCTCCTCTCTCTTCATCCACTTCATCACCACCTCCTTCGCCGCATCAATCCACCCAACCCCTACCTTTCTCATCGTATCCATGAGTGGAAACGAGGAACAACGAAAAGCACACTTACCCCGTCCAGAGGATAAATTCAACATTGTCGCCTTGACGTGAGTACATTGTTCGCGCCGCCGATTCGATTAAACTCCACGGGGCATCGCAGAGGTAATCACCATATCGTCCGGCTGGTTTCCTACCTCTTGAACCACCATCGTTTTCCTGTCGGACGCACGCTGAAACAATACAATTCCCACATATATTACTTGCGTCAATTAAATTAAACTTGTGATTTGTGATTTGTATATTTTTGAATTAAATCTAAAGCTTTGATTTATTGTCTAGATGTCATAAATTTGAGAGCAAAGTCGATTCATAAGTTTACTCAAACTGTTTGAGGCCAGAATAGGTATGAAATCTGAATAGATTTGAAGACTGAATAGGTTTGAAGCCGGAATAACTGCCCGAAATCCTGAATAAATTCATTGACTTCCGTTGGTTAATACATCGACGGAAAGCAACAATTTATTGTAACATAATTACTTAATGAAATTGCTTTCTGCGCACAAAGGCTGGTGGCACGCGAGGAATTAAAGGAGAAACACGCGTTACCAACAAAAACCTCGCAGCCTTACGACCTATTATTCACCCACGACTCCTTCATAAGCGTTGATGGAAGAAAATGGTAAGTAGGTCAGGTAACCATCAAGGTATTTCTACCTTTCTGTACATAATTTTCTTTTCGGGGCGAAAGTGTTGTGAATTTAATTAGAGGTTTTTTGTATTTTCTTATTTGTTGTATAATTTCCATAATTCTAGGGGTTCTTAGAGAAAGGGGATGTTAAAACTTTTAACGGAAGCATATCAATGTTAAAACAAATCAGAAATTTCAAAAACCTTTGATGTTGCTTAATAAAAATTTAATAATTTGAAATCATATGATATGTTTAGTTTTTCTTTCAGTATTTCAAGCTTTTAGAAATTTTCAAAAATACATTTTGGTAAAAGTACACTTTCCGGCCATACATAAAAGAAATTCGACAAACGTCAAATGAAAGAGGAAGGGGTCAGAATTGTATTATGGAAGCTTTGCCTACACTCAGCCAGCCTCACTCAGCCGGCCTTACTCAGTCGGTTTCACTCAGCCAGCCTCACTCAGTCGGCTTCATATTTGTGAGATTTATGTTGATGGCGCTACACCATATCAAAGTTGGCAATTTTTGGACAATTTCAAAAACATTCTTTGGAAAAACGTAGTTTTCCGCCAACGTAATAAAGGTAACTAAATTATATCAACGTGAAATGAAAGAGGAAGGGTTGATGCTTCCAATAGGCTTATCCCTAAATTTGTCAGACTTGTAATAAGGGCGCTACACCTCATTAAATTTACCAACAAAAATCATACAGCCTTTCGGCCTATTACAACTGCTAGATTTTTTGTAGTTTTCTTTTCAGATTTCGCATGCTCTCGAATGGACTTTTTCAAGAAGAAAAAACATAAATTTCGAATGATTCAGTAGCTTAGAAGTTTATTAGTAATTACAAAATAGATGCTACAAGGCTGTCAGGTGCTTATAGGAGAACTGATTCGATTCTGAGCACACTAATCAGACGTTCGATTACGTTTGGCATCGGTAACGACCATTGTGATGTGGCTCAATGTAGTTCCGGATTCGAGCGCACTAAGGTATTGGATTTCGGTCACGTCTGTTCAGACTGGCTGCCATTTCCCAGCCACACAGCCGAGAGAAACCGGGCGTCTTTGCCCTCGTCTCACCTTCGTTCTTTAATTCCCTTTATTTCGCCAACTCCTACCTTCTCGACCTAACAATAACATCCCAAACGCTGTCGCAAAGCAACTAAAACAAAGCAAATTGCATTAAAGACACCCGCCGAATAAAACACGACGAAAATGTGTACAGAATCAACGACTTTACGTCGTTTTAAATAGACTTTCGTGCACTTTACGCTGCTGACAAAGCACGAGCTGCACATTTTTCCACTTCCACATCGCGTGGTAGTCGAAGAATGACTCTACCTGAAATGAAAAACATGAGCGAACTGAAGGTTTATATGCCCGTTTTCTATTTGGATGCAAATTTCTAGCGACGATGCATGTCGTCACCAAGATGGTTCGTGCAACGGCAAAAGGGTTAATAGCTCCTATTCGAAGGTGGCTTCTCTTCCTTTACTCGCACTCCCAGTCCGAGCAACTAGCGCTTAATGTCACGGGCAATTACCTAGTACCGTGAAATTGTCGCAATTTCTTGAGGGTTTATCGCGACCCAACGTTGTTCGTCTCCCACAATTGCAAGCACACACATAAAATCCGCGCAGCGATTCGAAAATTTCGTCGAATTGCTCATATTTGCTTCCAGGTGAGCTCCGGGGAATACAGGTGTTTAATTAAGAATGAAATTAGGTGATATAAGACCGTTTGATGGTTTATTATGTGGGAACATCACCGTGGGGCACAATCTCTGCGCTCATTACGTCGCTAATTTCGTACCAACTATTTCGACGAGAACGGCACTCACCAACATACGCGCTTTGGCTTCGCGCTTAATTAATTTTGACGCCAACCGAAATGCCACCACACTAGACTATCAGCTTTGGCTAATATTCTCATGAAAATTGTCACAAATTAGCTATAAATTGATGTTGATGTATGAGATTTTTTAATAAATTTTAGTGTTAAGTTTAGTGACAATTAGGTATATCCCTAAAACTGTGTGATTATTGAAATTTTCAAAGACATGCTTTGGAAAAGTACAATTTTCGACTAAACTAATATAGATAAATCAATTCCATCAAACCAATATAAAAGAGAAAGGGCTACTGCTTCGACTAGGTTTATCCCTAAATCTGTTAATTAATAAATTATTGAAATTTTCAAAAATATGCTTTAGAAAAGAACATTTTGTGATAAGAAAATTCTATGGACGTGACATAAAAGAGGAAGAGTTGTTGCTTCTAATAGGTTTATCCCTAAATATGTGACACGTGTAATAAGGGCGTTAAACTTCTTCACGTTTGGCAAATTTTTGAAAGTATTAAAATAACGTTTAGAAAAACTACACTTTTTGACCAATCTACTAGAGATAATCTATTTTTATCAACGTGTAATGAAAAAGGGAGAGCTACTGGCTCATTTTGGTTTATCCCTTAATCTATGAGAGTTGTAATAAGGGCGCCACACCTCATCATATTTTGGAAATTATTGAATTATTGCAAAAGATCATTTTTCGGAAAAACTAATTAAGATAAAAAAACTCAATCAACGCGACATAAAATAGCACGAGTTTTTATTTCGAATAAGTATATCTCTAAATTTGTGCGACTTGAAATAAGGCTGCTAGTAAAACAAATCTAGGTTTATTTAACAATGTGAAAAACTTCATAAAACTTATTTCAATTTAATCTTACTTTTGTACAACTCCAGGTTTCCTCATTCCATAAAGAATATTTACGTATTCGCTTTTATTCACATTTCAGGTTTTTTTTTTTTGCAATATAAACGAAGAAATTTAAAATACGCTGTTTATTCAGACATATCTGTGCATCTACATGTAATGTTTACATTACATTTCAGCATAAACAGTCCACATTCTCATGTACTTTTCAATCCAGACTAAAAATCATCCAAAAAGTTCACAGTAGAAGCTTCCTGCAAAAGCGTATATTAAATGTCAACTATTCTATGGGATATGAGATAAAAGCATGTGAGATATGAATAATGTAAATCTGAATTTCCTCACAATTTGTGTAATTATATTTATACAAAAGCATCAGTTTACAGGCATCCCCCGAGTCAAATGTAACATCATTTCACGCGCCTTTCTATTTTAGTTGCCACCGGAAATTTTTCACCTAGCGGTGTAAGCGGAAAACTTTAATAATGAAAATTTATTACACAAATAAATCCAGAGCGTATGCCCGAATGAGGAAAGGGGCACGAAGAACCGCCCTGAATTCATTAGTATGCAGCGGCTACCTATTTTAAACCAATAGAAAATTTACAATTTAAATGCGAATCTAATTAAATGAATATTCAACTCGTTTGGCGTATTTTTGTCCGACTTAGGCTTTCAAAGGCTTTTAATCAAATTCATTTCAGAACATTATGACGTGATTCTCTTGTACAGTTAGTATTTTGTAGTATTTTGGGTTTAGCCCTGTTTTTTATAAGGATATTTCGGTTTAATTATAATCATGTACGTTTTTGGATTTCATTTTTTGTTCTCTGGGATTTACTGTTGTTTGCGAAGAAATACATGAAGAAAATATTTAAAAAATATTATATTGGACCAAGTTTTTTGATGTTTATCACTTTGTTAGATAAAATTAGATAGCTTTCTCTTCGAATGCGGCTAATGTTCTAAAACACGCTAGTGAAAATCATAGTTTTTCACTAAACTAATACAGGTAACAAAATTCTATCAACGGAGAATTAAAGAAGAAGAGTTTCTACTTCGAATAAATTTATCCATATACTTGGAAGTTTTAAAATAAGGGCGCTATAGCTCATCAAACTTGACAACTTCTTTAAATTTTTACAAACACGGTTTGGAAAAGCGTATTTTCCAGCTAAACTAATTGAGATAAACAAAAGTTTCTCATCGCGGAATGAAACAGCTAGAGTTTTGTTTCAAAAATGATTTTCCTGAAATCGGTGAGACTTTTAATAAGGGCGCTCTAGCTTATCAAATTTGACAAATTTTGGATATTTGGATGAACACATTTTGGAAAAATGTATTTTCCCGCTAATCCAATAGAGATATGAAAAGTTTCTCAACTCGAAATGAAACAGGAAGAGTTTCTGTTTTCTAAAATCATTTTCGCGAAATCAGTGCGATTTTTAATAAGGGCGCTAAGGATTATCAAATTTGACAAATTTTGGAATTTTTGAAAAACTTGATTTGGATAAATGTATTTTCCGGCTAAACCCATGGATATAAGAAAAGTCTCTTAACATAAAATAAGACACGAAGAATTGGTGTTTCGAAAACGATTTTCCCGAAAACAATCAGGCTTTTAACAAGAACGCTAAAGCCAATCAAATTTATTACATTTTAGACATTTTCGAAAACACGTCTGGGAAAAATGCATTTCAAACAAGTAAAGATAAGAAAATTCTATCAACGGAAATTCAAAAAGAAAGCTTTACTGTTTTGAAAAGGCTTATCCTTAAACTTCTAACAAGATCGCTACGGCTCCTCAATTGTGTCAAATATTTTGCAATATACGAAAATATAGATATCCAACAATCCTACACAAAATAAACATATTTGTATATTTGTAAGCTCTTTCCCTTAACCCAAACCATGGTAAACCCTCCAATTACCAAGAGAATAAGGTGTGACTAGATTTACCATGTCCTACTCCACCCCAGGCATGCACAATCGCTTGTAATCGTCTCCAATGTTCGAAAGTCCTGCTTCCCTACTGTGAGCTGGGAGAATTCCAGTTTTGATGATCGCAATTTAACAATTTAACGACACGCCACAACTTCAAATCTCTCGCGATCTACGTACGCGCCACTATCAGTGGGCGCAAATGGGATCGCGTTTGGTTAGAGGGAGGTTTTCCCGCTGATAGGATGAGGCATGAGTTATTGCATTTGGCGCGTTTATTACGCAACGTAGGAGGCGATTGTATGCGTTGGCATGTACATACATGCA
Organism: Mimaenictus wilsoni; assembly: GCA_027575185.1. Taxonomy (NCBI): domain Eukaryota; kingdom Metazoa; phylum Arthropoda; class Insecta; order Coleoptera; family Staphylinidae; genus Mimaenictus; species Mimaenictus wilsoni. The sequence continues at coordinate 62,559 of JAODAC010009495.1, forward strand.
CCTAGTTACTGCTAAAACAAACACGCCGCGCCGCTTTCTGCTGATTGAGTGTGCGTGCGTAAATTGCATCTGCATGCATTCAGCGTGCGTTTAGTTATGTAAACCTAGTAAAACACTCATGTGCCTCCCCTCTCCTCTCTCCACATACACCTCTAGTATTCGGTAGGGTTACTAATATTTGTCACAAAAGTGTGGGCCACTAATCAATCATTTCAATTGCCTATGACGTTCGTTCGACAAATATAATTACGCTTGATCATCACTACAAACAATTTGGATTTTTTTTGAAATATTAAGTTAAATCAGTAGAATTGACGAATATTCCACATGGTATGACTTTAAACGTATAAAAGCTTTAAAAAATTGTTTATTTCTTCTAAAATTTAAGTTTTTAATAGAATAATAAATAAAAGTATCATTAAATCATAATTATACAATCATATATTCCTCAAAGTAATAATATTATGTTTAATGTTATGATGAGATTGCTAGTAAATAGTAAAGCAGTGGCTATAATCTTTAACAGCGGCATTATCTTACGTTCTTTTGCACTTCATTATTTTTCTTGAACACAATTTCGGCGTTCTTTCGAGGAAGGCATTCGAAGCGTGTCGGGGATTTTCATATCCGCACGTAACGATATATTAAAACAAATTAATAACGCGTTTCATATCTCATAAAGTGTCGTTTTGCGTTTGGTGCATGCGATAACGCGACGAAAGCTCACTTGAGTGAGTCCGTGGCATGGTGGAGGCGCCGGTAGAGGTGATGCTATAGTGGTAGAAGTGCCTGAAGAGTGGTGAAGAAAAGGCAAGAGTCGATGCAGTTTCGATGGACGGCGATTCGCTCGCGTTGGCGACGTCGATAAAGGCGCGTATTCGCTGCTAATTTGATAGGCGTGCATAAAATAAAGTTGGGAAAATGTCGGATTAGACTTTGATAGTTGTGACACTTTCCAGGGATCGGCGAGACGGGCGTACCGAAAGCTTAGCGGGTATTATCGTTGATAAGCACCACTCCAAAATCGAATCGCTTTACATTATATCCTAAACTTTGACCAGTTATATTGGGGTATAATATTTGGTACATTATGTCATAAATTCGGATTATTATTAAGTTTTAGTGTTCTAGAGAGCTTCAATATAAATATATTGATATATTTATAAGGTTGAGATATTTTAAGAATCAGAAATGGTTTTCTTTTCAATTTATAGGTAAAAAATCCTGAACATTTTTTCAGGGAAATGCATGCAATTCTAGAAATGTTGAATATGAAAATATAGAAAAAGCTTTGCTGTTTCATAAAGAATCGGTAACTGACAGTTTACCGATCCTTTATGAAACAGCAATAAGAAACTTAAAGCTTATCAAAGTTGATAAATGCTAGAAATTTTCAATAACACGTTTTGGGAAAGTTCATTTTTCGGATGAACTAATATAGATTAGAAAAGTCTCTACACATGAAATGAAAAAAGGAAGATTTGTTCTTTCGAAAGGGACATTTCCGAAAGCAGTCAGACTTTTATTAAAGACGCTGTCAAATTTGACAATTGTTAGAAATTTTCAAAAATTTTCAAAACTAATTAAGATAAGAAATGTCTCTAAAGATACAATTAAAAAGAAAGAGTTGTTGTTTCGAAGTCAATATTCACAAAACTGTCAGACTTTTGATAAGAAAGCTATCGCTTATCAAAATAGACAACTTTTAGTTATTTTCAAAAACAAATCTTGGAAAAGTGTACTTTCTGATTAAACTAATTGGAAATAAGAAAAATGTATCGGCATGAATTGAAAGAGGATGTTATGCTATTTCGACGTCGATTTTCCCGGAAACTGTCAGGCTTTTAATAGGAGCCCTGAAGCTCATCAAATTTTACCAATCTTAGACATTTCCAAAAACGCGTCGTCGAAAAGTGCATTTTCCGGCTAAACTAATAAAGTTAAGAAGTGTCTCTACACGGAATAAAAGAGAATATTTTTCTGTTTCGATTGGGTTTTCCTAAAATATTATTAGACTATTTAATAAGAACGCTAAAGCTAATCAAACTTGACAATTTTGAAATATTATCAAAAACAGGTTCCGAAAAAATGCATTTTTCGGCTAAACTAATAAAGACAATAAAATATGTCAGCATGAGATGAAAGAGGAAGAATTGCTGCTTCAAAGTAAATTTTTATAAAATCTTTGCGTTATTTAATAAGAACGCTAGAAGTTATCAAATTTGATAAAATTTAGAAATTTACAAAAACACGTTCTGAAAGTTTCTCTGTGAATGATTAGCAATTCTAGAAATATGAATTTATCTGTAATAATTATTATTTGATCAATTAAAGGCAATTATTGTCGATTTAATAGAAAACAAATAATAATTGCACTTAGTTTGAAAGAGATAAATAAATGAAATGTTCGAATGTTCAAATGTTGAAATGCAAATTGGATTAACCGAAATTACACAGTTTCAAATACATTGGTTTTCTATTGTACAATAGAGCAATTTAAATGTTAAATGGCAATTTAAATATTTATTAAGCAACTCCATACAACTAGAATGTAATTATTTGTTTCAATTATTTAATTTTGTAGCATTTTGTACTTGTATATACCAGAATGTTCCTTATCATTCGACGGCGTGATTCGTTTTGGCACTACTGTCACCAACATTCCTTCAAAAACTGTGAGGGCCGAAAGGTTTAACAAAAACGAGCAATTTGTTTTCATGCGATTTGCACGCCTGCCATTCGTCGACATTCGTCGCTGTGACATCGCACAAGAAATAAAAAAAAGTGCCAAAAAACAAGCGCATAAAAAAAAACAGCGGGCAGGAAACAAACAAATCCAATTGTGGCGAAAAGGGTGCCAAAACTAAAAGGACCACAAAAAGGTCTAAGGCACACTAGTCTACACTTTAATGTGATGAAATACACAGGTGGAGAGAGAAAGTGCTGTGATGATACCGGATTTTCCGGTGAGTTTGCGTGGATTTTCGATTTGGGTATATGTGGCTGGAACATCCGGTATTTACGTGGGTCTGCGCACTTAAACTTGGACCCACTGTCAAGACGCATGTTCGTCACTTCACATTTTCCGCTTTGTCGATTTCCCTCCTCCGAAAATTATTCAATCGTTCGAATTTACTACCGCTCGAGCACGGGCCCGGGAAAACTGCGAACCTTTGTTTTCCTGTTGCCGCCATTGGTTCTTTTCCTATTATTTTGAGAGAATCTGAAAAAAGGGACTAGGACGCTGGGAGTTGAAGAAAGCTTTCTTTTCTATTCTACTTAGTGTGATTGAAATATTTTAAGAAGAAAATGCTTGAAGGATAATCTTAATTATTTGGTAGAAATGTTCAAAAACACATTTTGGAAAAGTGAATTTTCCGATTAAACTAATAATGATAAGAAAGGTTTCTCAACATGATATAAATGAGGAAAAGTTGTTACTTCGAGAAGGATTTTCCAGGAAACTGTCAGACTTTTATTCAGAGCACTAGAACTTATCAAAGTTGCCAAATTTTAGAAATTTTCAAAATCACGTTTTGGAAAATTGTATTTTCAGGTTAAACTAAGCATGATAAGAAAATTCCTTAATCAGGATATGAAAGGAGAAGAGTTGCAACTTCAAAGAGGATTTTCCAGAAAACTGTCAGATATTTCCTAAGAGCGCTGTAGCTTATCAAAGTTGACTAATTTTTGAAAATTTCAAAAAAAAGAACGTTTAGGAAAAGTGAATTTTACAATTAAACCTATAAAGGCATTAAAAATCCCTCAAAACTCATCATCTCATCAAAGTTGAACATCACATTATTTTTAATAAACATATCTAAAACCCTTAATAAAGAACCACATCCAGAAAATGTACTAAATGAAATTTTCTAGAGGATTCATGTAAATATTGCTAATGTAATAACGAAACAAAGCATAAATATATTCCGAATGAATTGAATAATCTCATTTTTGATTGTCAATCTGTCAAGTCTGTATAGCGCCCCGTATGCGTCCTGTTCATTTGTCAAACCGTCGAAACAAATTAACTCACTTTCGAATCAGCCCTCTACCCTCCTTCCTCTTGCTGCCACTGCATCGAAATACCCGCAGCTCTTCGAAAATTCCAGCAGCTGCATTTTTGCCAGTCAATTTTAATGTGTCAACGCCTAAAGTGATTACATCCGCGTTCGCAGATAGAGCGCAAACACGGAAGCGTGTACGTGACGCCAATCGTAATTACATAATTTCAAATCGAATTTGCGGGCAGAATAATAAATAACATTTACGGTTCGGCGGCAGTGTGGCGCTATGCCACCCGCACCGGTGGTGCCCGTGTGCCCGTGGTGGAAATTGGAATAAATATCATTCCAGCAGGCAAGGTGAGGGATATATATGCGTGTGTTCTCTGTGCATGGCGATGCCGTATTGACAGGCCCGCTTCAGCCGGAAATGGCAGGGAACACGGGTTTTGTGGCGAAATGGGTATTACTTAGTTTTTGGTCGCACGCTCCGGGAAATTGGAGCGATTATACTATACCGTACACATTTCCTTCTTAAAATATTTCTGTCAGGGTTTAACTCTGCAAAAGGTTAGATAATCCAGAGATTTGAAATATAATAGAAGAAACAGTTTTTTGTTATTTCTACAGGCTCAGGTTCATCACTTCCCATTGATTAAATTTTGTTAATTTTCTTCCTCTATAATTTCCTGTTGAGAGATTACTATTATCTTTATTGACTTAACCGTAAAATGTTCTCTTCCAAAATATGTTACTTAAATTATCTAAAATTAGTCAACTTTTATGAGCTATAACAATTTTATTAAAACTTCGACAGATTTTGGATAAATCGTTTTCGATGTAGCAGCTCTTCATATTTCATTTTCCTTTAAGATACTATGGTTATCTTAACTGGTTTTACCGGAATATGCACTTTTCAAAACCGTGTTTTTGAAATTTTCTAAAATTTGTCAAATTGGATGAGCTAGAGCAAATCTAAAAAAAAAAGTCATTTTCGGGAAAAGTCTTTTCGAAGCAGTAATTCTTCCTCTATAATATCTTTTTGAGAGACAATTGTTATCTTTATTGGCATTACTGTAAAATGCTCTTTTCCAAAACGAGTTTTTGAAATTTTCTCAAATTAGTCAACTTTGATGAGCTATAACAAATTTATTAAAAATCCGACGAAATTTTAGAAAAACGTTTACAATGTAGCAACTCCTCCTCTTTCATACAGTATTAAAAGATTTTTCTTATCGTTATCGGTTTAGCCGAAAAATCAATTTTTACAAAACATGTTTTTCGAAATTTAGAAAATGTAACAACTTTGAACTGAAATGGAGTGTCTGATTTAACATTGATTCTGTGCCTGAAAATTTACTCGGGAACGGTGTTAATACTATCACACACCATTTTCTACTATATTTTTTTAATATGTCAAACAGTTTAATGAGAAATGCAGTAAAGTCAAATTCGTAATGACTTGAGAGAGTTTAAGATTGCCAGAACTAATTTATTGCAATTTAAAATAGTTTAGAATAGAAATCGAGGAGATATTTCTAGTAATAGCTTAAATTTCGAAGACGTAATCTTCGAAATTTAAGCTAAATTTAAGCTTCCCCCATCCATTCGAACTTTTCAGTGGTCAGCTGCGGAAACTATGCGCCCAACGCAACGGCTGATAACTTATAATTAATGTCATCGAACAAACTAAGTTAGCAGCTCGCGGCCAATCCCCGGCTGCGTCTCATGCTGCTTCTTTCTTCTTCCTCCAAGTACTATTAAACGACGCGGCAAACTTTCCGCCTCGCGGTCTGGGAGGCGAGGAGAGCATCATTTCCTCTCAATTCCTCTCAGCACCCCACAAACACATATTCACAACCTACAAGCACAACGTCAAGTCGTTCGTACTCGTACGTGAATCCCAATTCCAATATCAATACGATATTTATGGTTGCGAATACATACACAGGCTCCTAGGCTAAAACAGAGACCGGAGGATATAGCTTCTCGTCGATATTGCAGGAAAATTGTGAATGTGCACGTTTGACTCTCTCTCTCTCCCAACGCAAGACCTCGATTCCTAGCCCAATTCTCCTAGTGTTCGAGTCGGTACAAATCTCGCTGTATTCCCAAACAAACTACATATTTGCGCGGCACAATAACAGCCACTGTTTGCAGAACGCATTGTGCGCCTCTTTCTCTACCCGGCTGCCGTTCGGCGGTGACTTCCGTTCCCCGCCAACTGTCACCCGACACAGGAAGTTGGAAAAGTTTTCCGAATTGCGCGCGCGAATGTTGACTGAACTCTTCTGCATTTGTTCGGCCGACTTGTGAAACCCCTTGGGAGAGGTCCTCCTGCCATAGGGGCTGATAGTTTACAGCACCCAGTAGACCTGCCACCAACCAACCTTCACCCTGGTATTCAAACTGTGGGGAATCGAGCGACAACAGGAAATTAATAAATCTTTCCCGTTCTTTTCTTTTTCTTAGAGAATTAGGTACTCTATATTCGTAGTAATACCAGGAAATAGGTTTATGAAGTCCAACAGGTTACATACTTTATTAGAAAGGTTTGTATTTGTATTCGCTGGCAACTAAATATGTGCAGCAACTTTTAGTAGAAATATTTTCTGATTTTTAAGACTGTGAACTTCTTAAGGATAGTTGTGAATGAATGTAGGTAGTCGATGTTCAGCGCTGTCAGGCTCTGATTTAAAGTCTGACAGTTTCCGGGAAAATCGTTTTCGAAACAGCAACTTAACTTTTTCTTAAATTTATTGGCTTAACCAGAAAATGTAGTTTTCCAATAGGAGATTTCAAAATTTTCTAAAATTTGATAAATTTGACTAGTCGTACTAGTCTTATTTCAAATCTGACAGTTTCGGTCCAAATTATATTGTAAGGATATGAAAGCTATACCGTTCTTATTTAACGTTTGATATTTATCTGAGTACTATTTTATATTTCTATATCATTTTATATCATTTTATATCATTTTATATAATTTATATCATTGTATATCATTTTATATCATTTCATATCATTTTATATCATTTTATATCATTTTATATCATTTTATATCATTTTATATCATGTAAACTGATTTTTCTTATC
>JAODAC010009495.1:69758-86976 GCA_027575185.1 Mimaenictus wilsoni
ATATCATTTTATATCATTTTATATCATTTTATATCATTTTATATCATTTTATATCATGTAAACTGATTTTTCTTATCATTATTAGTTTAACTGGAAAATGCACTTTTCGAAAATAATATCAGCAATGCGATGCAGCACCCAGTCCGAACAATGTCTCCTTATTTCTCAGTCAAGTTAACACCTTAACTGGACCGGGCGGATTCAAATCGATCTTAAACTTTTTGCCAGAAAAATTTTGGAACTTGGGACTTTATAGAGACTCTGATACGTGAATACGAAATCGTTTTCTTGCCTCAAGACTAATTATACTTTCAATTCTTCAGGTTTACAGGCATTCGTAGGCTTTTCCAAATAGTTATATCAATTTGCGCTCTTACAACTCTTAGTCTCTGACTTGAAAATTATCATGAAAAAACTACTATCACCTTAAAAATTGTCATTATACTTGATTAATAAACAAAGATACGCTGTTCTTCTAGTTTCTTAACATTAAATTCATTTTTATTGAGGCAGGAGAAAGTCTTAGAAACTTTGCAGAAGAAATCAAACTAATGGAATAAAGTGTCAGAAGGAAATTAATAAATCTCTCCCATTCCTCCACCTTTGAATTCCACTGCCTACAGAATTAGGAATAGAAGACATTCCAAAGTAATAAGCGAAAATATGTTCAAATACTCAACAGGTTAGGTTCGAACGCAATGGATTTATGTCAGTTAGTATTGTTTAAATTGCTACGCAGTACTTCGTTTTTTATTTCTCCGAGAGATACTTAGAGAAAATGGAAATTTAGTAGAACTGGGAATAAAAACACGTTTTTGCATTTTTCTTCGCCGTGCCCCCCCTCGGGCGACTGCAGCGGGGAATGACGAGCCTTCGTGTTCCGTATGCATCGAACCATTTGTCGAAACATTTTTCAATGTTATTACGACGGAATAGCTTTAGTGCGCCATTTGTCCTCGCCCGAAGTGGCAGACGGCGCTCAATTCCCGATCTTTTATTCGCCACCGCCCTACACGTGCTAGCACCCTCTTCTCTTCCTTCTCCACGTCCTCAACCTCCTCCTCCTAAGTACGAGAAAGAGACATTCCAAACTGGCGTCAGAAGACCTCGTTCAGCGACGCAGAAATCGCACGCAAAACGCCACGAGCTTAATATATTTTTGAGTGTCGCTCGAGTGACGACGCCGACTACTCATTTGCAGGAAGCAAGGAGGCAGGAAGCAGGACACAGTACAAGAAACAAGAAAATGCGCTCCGCACATGGAATGAACCTATTTTCGGTTCAGGCCAAAGACTGGCTGCAGCTGTGCGGAATGTGTAGATGTGTGCGAGGCGTGTGGGTGGTTTTGGGCGGTTTTGGTGGAGGCGCCGGAGACATGGGAAATCAATTCTCGCTTCGAAGGACGCGATGTGCTGCAGCTCGTTGAAATTCTTCACTCGCAAATTGTGTGCGATAATGGATCAATTGTTGCCGTCGTTCGTCGGCCCGCTCGAATTTGCGATGGCACGCGCTGCCAATTTGTTCTTGGCCAAAGAACGCCGACGTCCTCTCAAACCAGCCAGCCATCCTCACAGCCACTTGACTGACAACCCGGAAAATTGCATCTTGCGTTTGACAATATGTCACTTGGTAAGATAATAACTTTCTACGATTGTCAGCCACATACTGGCATATTCAATTAACACAAACCACATTAATTACTCATTCAAAGCTCATTTGTCTTGTATTCAAGGTGAATCGTCCTAAGGGATACTATAATGCTTAAGAGCACTGTATCCCTTAGCAGTACCAGCCTATCGAAAGGAATTGGAGTGTTTCTTACCACGTCTGGGATCACCATGAATCGAAAAATGTGGTTCGAAGTGTAGATCTGTGATTTGCCAAAAGTATCCTGCAAAAAAATCAAATATGAGTAAAATCAAATTCAGAACAAAAGATACATTTATGACTACATTTATAATCCTTAAAAATTGAATTAATAGATGACTTCTCACAGAAATTTCATCCAAATACGAATAATATAAATGGTTATTTCATTGGAAAACACTAATCCTATTTGAAATCAGGCTTACAAAGCGTAATATCCCTAATTAAGTCCCATATTAACTACCATATTTTGAATAAACACAAATCAATCCGAGCTTAAATGCAAAAACCATTGTTTATAAAACATTCATAAATTCCCAGACTGGAAATAAACCAATTAAAACCAATTTCAACCAATTACGAGGACTAATCAAATTGAAATTACAAATATTTCATTTACAATGTTATTGAGTATAGCATGCTGGAAATGAAATTATTAATATTTGCGGTTTTATTCTGAACAGAATGTGCTTTCGTTAAGGATTGCGATCGAATGACGGTTGCCGATGAATAAAGCGCGCCGAACGCGCCCGGTCCAGCCAAAGGTCTCATTTTCCTTAGTTACTTCAATACCTTGATCGCACCGGGCGCGTTCATCGTACTGCATCGGCAACTTCGATTAATACCAGAAGACATTACGAGCTTGGAATGCATTCAGACTTACAAAGCGGTCTCTCTTTGATTATCTATTATTTTATACGTATTTTGAATACATATAAATAAATTTAAGCCTGAAAGGTAGCTGATGCATACACCGTTATGAACGCGCTCGGTCCGAACAAAGGCCTTTTTTTTCCTCGTCACTTCAAAACCTTTATCTGACCAGGCGCTGCATACATCGGCAACATACATTAATGCCCGAAAACATTGTGAGCTTGGAAAATATTGATCCTATTTGAAAACAGATTTACAAAGCCAAATATCTCCAATTGGCAAAACCATTATTTATAAAACCTTCATAAATTCCCAGACTAGAAATAAACCAATTAAAATCAATAAACATCAACAAGCTTTGCAAGTTTTTGTATTTTGCGTATTTTAACCCAGCTACGAGTACTAATTAAATTGAAATTACAAATATTTCATTTAGAAAGTTCTGGAGTTGTGCGTGCTGGAAATGGAATTATTAATGTTTGCGGTTTTATACCGGTTGGGGTTAGAAGAAATATGTAATTTTATTGTATGTCGATCGATGTCGAAGCGAATGGAATTTACTGCAATTTCTGCACGCCGCAAAAAGTTGCATGGAATTGAAGAGAGCGAATCCCGATTCGATCGTCTGTCAGGGCAACGGTTTGAAGCATTACTGCCAGCGACAACCCTTCGACCCCACCGGTTGACATTGCCGTCGTTTGTTACCGCCACCGTCGATATGGAAGCGGTGTGGGTGCGGTAAAAAATCCCTTGGAAAAGTAGTAACCAGCAACCCGGAAAATATTCCTCGTAATATTCAAGGAAATATAGTTAAATTTCACATTTGTTATTTATTTCTAGATGAAGTAGAGTATTTTATGGTCTTTAATAATGTTTTCGTCTAGAAATTTATGATTCTCGTGTTTATTATTTCAAGTTTATATGGTTTTTATTATTCTTTTCGTTATTTTACGAAATCGACGAAGGAATAGAAATATAACAAGCGCGTTTAAAATATAAATCTAAGAAATGTTAGCGATGAAATTTGGATATCTGCACTTAACTGAAGCTTGAACTATTCTCCACACTGTATTATAACAGTTTTTTAAAGCATAATCCGAAGAAAATACGAGTAAATTGGTTTTACTCTTATTCTCTTATTATGTTTTCTCTTATTATCTCACAGAATTCTTCTCATTGTACTAATAAATATAAGTGAAGTAATACCAGTAAGTGAACCAAGATACTTAGGATCTAAGCTAAAATTTCCAGAACAACATTTTTTGTTTGATTTTACCAAGCAATTTTCAATGCAATTGGTCATATTAGAGGCTAACATTATTGATAAGAAAAAGAACCAAGAATCGAACCCGCAACCTCCTGGACTGCGGTCATCGATCTTACCACTGCACCACTTGACAGGACAGAAAACCAATTAAACCTTTAATATGCGACCGGTATAATAAATACATCTTTGAAATTGAACTAGTAAGTAACTCAAACTTGAACCATAGTTCCATGTTGATTTATTTACGTTTTTGGATTATATTTGCAAGAAAATTAGAGAAAAACCAAATTCATCATCAGGTACCTGATGATGCCGCATAGGCGAAATACGTATTGTACGAAATTTAAATAAACAAGTAATACATTTAAAGTATTAAGTGACTTAACGTTTCTAACTATTAAAAACCAAATTATCCAACAGAATCCTTTTGAATATCATTCTCTAGTTTGTACGAATAAAAATAGGTGAAGTAAGTCCAGGAAGTAAACCCAGGCAGTTTGATAATTACCAGAAAAGCTTTAATTTTATACAAGATTAAGAAGTAAACTCTTGAAATTGAGCATGAACACAACTAGAAATGTCCGAAAATAGACTTTTCTGCGACTAATCCCTAAAAAATTGAAGAAAATTATTTCCCTTCCTGTATAATTTCTCTATTTTTTAGATTTTTTGGTATTTCAAAAAGAAAGAAGCAAAAAGAAACAGTAAAACATAAGCTTATATATCTAAAATGTCAAAAGACAGGGAAGCTGTAGAGAATGGTTGTACGCTTAGTCGTACATCTTGATATTCAGGAGAAGGAGGTGTTCAAAGTCCTGTTCGTTTCGCAATATGCGAAGTGAACACATGTCTTCCCTTTTATTTCTTTCAGCTAGCCCGAGGCAGTACAGGTAACTTGGAAAATTGCAAAAAGAAAAAGACGTTCGTATTCAAAACCAAATCGTCCCCGTATCGCTCTTGTCAAGTCAATCTTGCCAATATGCCTACAAGCTACGAGAATACGATCGTACGAGTATACGGGAATATACGAATGTCTTTACATGCTCGACTTGTAGCTCGTATTGGACACATCTTCAATGACGACTTAAAGGAAATCGTTCGCAGATAATATTCAATAAATTGTGTACTAAAAAAGGTTATGAACCATAGTGTCGAAGATCAAAGAATGTAAATTATTAGAGAGTCTACAAAGCTTTTTCGTATCTCTTTGGTCTGACTATATTACTCTATGATAGAGGTAGACGCAGAATAGTCTATGCTCTATGAATCTTTGCTGAATTGAAATGCTGGCACCCTTCATGACCTTAACACTCGAGCGAGTCCATGCAATGGAGTCGATTCAGCAAACGTTGTGCAAGTCGACGCGCCCGTTTTACCCTCCACTCACTCAAAATAGACCAGTGCTTGCAACTCAGCATCAGCCTCGGTCTCCAAGCCTCCCCGCTTATGATCTGATGTGAGCAGCGCTGATGTTTCGAACAAACCCATTTAATCGTTCAATTCACGTAACTGTTGAATATAATGTGGCGCACCCATAAGGCTCATTAAACACGTATCGCTGTAATAATCGCATTAGCAAACCGTAATGCTACGGAAAATGAATTCCCCAGTTAGACCAACCTCTCTATCACCCATTAAAACATACAAAAACTTCTCATCACTACCACAAACATTCAAAAACTATTTACTAATAGAACACAACGTAGAGTTGATGAAAGAGTGTGAAACTACGAATATCCAGAGAGTTATGATCATTGAAGCTTGAATCTCGAATCAGAACGGAAGTGACTTCCGGTTTTGAGTGGCGGGCGGCGAGAATGGTTTGCTAGCCAGCGTATGGTTGAAGGCTTGAGGCTACAGAGGTTTTGGGATGCGAATAGGTTTGGTCCATTCGCAGCTCGGTCGCCTGTCGAAGCGTTTCGACGTGAATGCGCCGCGTTCCATTTCCGGGCCTTCCTCAATCTGGCCTAGATTTCCAAATGACCAAACCGGTCATTTTGTTACGTTTGTTTGAATTTCGTATTTTTCGAAAGACCGACTTGATTACCGGCGTTATTATCAGGCACATTAGGAAGATGAGATGGTTGCGCAGATTATGTTGGAGGTTGAATCATTCTCTCGTTTTCCGGGCTAAAATATTACATACTTCACACAATCACACGGAATCATACACAATTGCATCCAACGACACATAAACACCCACACTCACACTCGGTAGCTGGACACAAAGATTCGAAGAGCAGAGTTATGATACTCTCACAAATCCTGCTTAAAATTGTGACTTTCATATTTCATAGAGATTTTATGCTGCACTCTTTTATCTGTCTGTTTCTAATGTATTTCCGGTGTCCTTTGTTGTATTTCTTTCTTTCATGAATTTTTCGATGATATTCTTTGTTTAACTTTGTATATTCTGATGGTAAATCTGTATAAATGATTTGTTGATTGTTTTATGTAGTAAATGGAACGATTTTTGCTAAAAAATAAAATCAAAATTATGTGCATTTGTATGTGCACGATTGAAGCATCGACTAAGTATAGTGTTAATTTCGACATTTTTTATATAATAAAAACCTCCCAAAAATTAGAATAAATCAAAAGTCTGTATCAAGTTACCTTTGAACATCGTTATATACGAAACACTGATAAAAATAAGTTAACTAATAACAGGAATTGAACCCAGGCGTCGTGACGAACCAAAAACTAACATAAAATGTACAAGCAAAACCGAATTCTATGAATTATTTCTATCTAACTGCTTGTTTATGAAAAAAAAAAACATTTCATTCATTTTATTGCCAATTACACACAAAAAATGGTGGAACAACATTGGAAATTGCATAGAAATCTCCCTATACTTATATATTTCGACATTTTCTGAAGAATAAACGCCAGAAAAAAGGAAAAGCAAATTTATGTATCGGAATGCCTAAGGAATTTTTTTTGCATAAAAATGATAGGAAATAGGTAAAATAAGCACGGGAATTGAACCGAGACGCCTAAGATCGAACGAGGAATCCCTGAAGTAGCGGAAAGCACCGAAATTAAGCAAAAAAAAAACGTTGGCTATGTAATTGTTCGATGGTAAGAGACCCAAGACATTATATACCTAGCCAAAGCTTGAACCATTATACCACTATAATATTTTGGACAGATTTTTATATGATATATTCTCATTGCGATAAAACTGAAATAATGTATCACGTTTCCCTGGAACATCATTCTTTATCATTCAGTAATAAAAAATTAGTTGACTAAGGTCAGGAATTGAACCTGACCATCCAGTGTCTCACCTAAAACACCCATAATCTATAACTAGTGATGAAAAAAACTTTTATTCATTTTATTATTAGTATCACATACAAAAGATTGATTGCTCCTATCATAAATTAACCTATCATAAAATTAGTACGTTTCAGCTTATACCTATAATCAATGTCTAACCTTCCAGAAACATATAATATTAAAACAATCGCTCGAAACGCCAAAAACACCCATACTAGTGAATAATGCAGTATCATGTATGTAATTTGATTGATTTGCAGTTAGGTCCCGGGCGTAGATATTAGCGGTCAACACACGTGAGAGCCAATAAAATGATTGATTCGCCTGTCGGAATTTGTCAGAGTTTATCAGGGAGCAGAGCGTGGTAAACCGGCGAGCCGCAAAGGTAAGCTTCGAGCGTAATGCTCGAGCGTAAAATAAGCATAAACTTGCTGGCAGTGCGGCTAACACGATAAGGGCTGATTAGCAGGTGAAATAATGGCAGCTCGGGGTGCACTATCTCAGATTAAACTATGGGACCCGACAGCTGAATCAAACAAATTACGCCGCGGCCATTAATATCCCGGGCACAATATAGACAGACGCCGTGGAGGCGAGGAGGCGTCGCGTCGGTGGTGGTGGCGTCGTAGCAGGAGGGAGCTTAGTGTACGTGGGTGGGATGGTGGGAAAGGGTAGTGGGTAGGTTTTGGAGACGTAAGGTGGGAAGAAACGCAGAGTGAGAAAATCCTTGCGGCGTTCCACAATCGTCCATAAACCAACATTAACATTAACATAAACATTCCATTCGCGTACACCACAGTACCAATGTATCGTACAGGATAGAACAGTGTAGAGTACAGTACGGTGTACAGAGTAGAGTTATAGACTGTGCAGTGGTACCTCTTAAAGCACGCGAATGGGTGGGTGATTATGTGTGCAGTAGAGTGCAATAAAACGCTGTAGAAATGTGTTCAAGGAGAAGAATGATGTATTTTATGTTGTCTCGGATTGTGTGCACGTATTTGTTTCGTCTTTTTATTATTCCATATTCAGCAATGTTTTACTGTGTGTCTTACTTGTAGCCATAATAGAAATTTGTAATAAAAAATGACTAACATTTATAGATTATTCCAAACTTTGATTTTTTTAACATTTTTCCAGTTCATTTTAGTTTTTTACAGTGTACCAGTTTAAAGGATTGTATATCCATTGAAAACTTATAGTTTGTGTTATGAGGATGAGTTTTTTTTGGTGGTGCCCACTGGGTTTCTAGCCTTCGCAGTTCCACCCATCCATTCACCCATTTAAGGCGAGAGTTTTAAGCGCTAGTTTTAGGAGTGACTTTGACTAACAACTCTGTGTTACTATGTCAACAAGAATGCTTTAGGAGGGCCATCGTATATTCGAAGCTCCTAACTTGTGCTTTTCTAATTTTTCTTTCTGTTAATTTCGTTTTTTTTTTCTCTTTTAAACGATTACATTTTCTATGAACACGCGAGTAAAATAATAAACACATCTCTAGATTTTGTAGAGAAACCTATAGTTTGTGTTGCTGTGACAACGAGTATTTTTTGGGACGAGTCTCCTAGGTTCCTAGCCTTCGTAACTTCGTAAACCAATAGCGTTCACCCATTTAAGGCGAGAGTTTTAAGCGCTAGTTTTAGGCGCGACTTTAAGTAATAACTCTGTGTTACTATGTCAACGAGAATGTTTTAAGAGGTCCATCGTACCTTCAAAGCTCCTAACTTCAGCTTTTCTAATTTTCCTTTCTTTTAATTTCGTTTTTTTTTTACTTTTGAACGATTGAATTTCCTATAAAACGCGAGTAAAATAATAAATATATCTCTAGATTTTGTGGAGAAACCTATAGTTTGTGTCACAATGGCAACGAGTATTTTTGGTCGTTTTTGAAATGAATAGGTAAACAATTAATAGATTCCAATTATTCTGCATGACTAGAGCTAAAACCAAATTAATTTAAAGTGCGATATTCAGCCTTTTTTACGGCTTTCTACAAGTGTAAACATTAAAAATCTAAAATCAGGTAATTTAGTGATATTTCAAGAGGATAAAAACAAAGTCACTTGGCAACACATTCAACACACTCTTTTGGGTGAAGCCCCGAAGTGTTTCAGTCTTCGAAGCTCCTCCCAATACGATCCAAACATTATGATTACACATGTTTACACGTGGCCTCGAGTGGCTGAAGCATATGAAATTACAAAATCATAGAAATCATAGAAAATCATTGCCCGCTGAAACCTATTTCCATTATCATTAAATGCAATTTTCTAACAATCTTACCTAGTAGAATCTTTCTAATAATCTAATAATCTTTTCTAATAAAAGCAATTGTATCAACTGAATAGAACCATTTTACGCACAACTATCAAAGCAAATCAAAATCAACGTTTCAATATTGAACATGAATTCCGATTTATAACTCGCCAGCTGACGTGGAACGTGCGCTAGCGAACGTCGCGTCGACGACGACAGATTGAAACGACAAATTTAATATTAATTTAGCTGTCGTGTCAGAAAGCCATTAGGCTTTTCGGCATTGTGCTGGGTGCGGGCATATCGCGTACAAATTTATTTACATACATATTGAGTAAGCGCGGCGACCTTCTTCCCCCCGTCACAAGGAAAACTCTTCCTCCCAATTCCTCCCGAAGAAAGCGATGCGTATTGAAAGGAAAATTATGAAAGGCATCAAATTTCCGAAAAAATCCAAGACGCCACGAAATATGAACCGAACCACTACTGGCGCCGAGAAGAGCGTTAGGCGGGAGTAAGGAAAACATGACATTAATAACGACGATTAGCAACCCCCCCCCTCCCACGCGTTGCTGGTGCCTTTATCTTTTATCGTTTCGTTTAATGTTTTATTTCGGGTTTACATCTTAATGCCTAACGACGCCCAGCGCAAGCACAGCTGCAAAACCCAGCTTGAAGATAATCGACACAGATGTAAAATATTACGCTTTGCCATTCCATAGGCAAGGCAAGTCCCAAAACAAAAGGCCCATCTGATACGTCTAAAGTTTAATAAGTTGAAGAAGTACGAGTACACGCAGTTTAATTATACGCCGGATTAAAATTTGGAAGTTTGGAACAAGTTTCTGTGCATATATTTCAAATATTTTGTTTATTGCTTTTTTGATTGCGGCCTTTATGGTATTTTCTATTGTTTTAGGCTATCGTAAACGTTGGTATTAAAACGTGAAAGCTAGGAGATCATAGAGATTGAACATATCAAACTGAATATTGAAGTTTTTAGAGGGGATTTCTGTCAATCAGTAATAATGCTAGGAATCAAAATGGAAATCTATGATGTCGGTTTTAAAATTTCATTTTTAGAATTCCTAGTCGTTTGTTTCCTAGACTAACTACAGAAAAGCCTATTAATTTTTGGTAGAGTTTTTCGATTTTTCAAGTTTCACAGATTTTAACTAAAAGTATGGAATCTATCCAGTGTTTCAAAAGGAATATTATGTTACCAAGGCAAGGAAGATATTTCGGGCCGAGCCTCGATGCTTTCGAGTCTTCGAAGCCCCTCCCAACCTCTTCCACGTAAAAATGGAGTATTCATTTTGAAGTTTGTTGAGTTGCTCAGCTGTGTTCACTCTGGCCTTCTTGTCTTTGATCGTAAATAAAAAGCTTTTGAAACGTTAATAAAATTTTCTAGAATATGTTGTCGAAGAAATATCAATAAAGAGTTAAAATTGCATGTGGTTTGTAGTTTTAAATATAATGTACATTTTTTTAAATTAACATTCGATTTAAAAACACGAAAAATATGTAAAGATATAAAATTTTGAAAAAATGTCATTCTAGAGAATTTAATTGTCCATAATATCTTTGATACATCTTTCAGCCAAATCGGTTTTATAGCGTTTTTTAAATTGTGTACCCAAAAACTAAAACGACGTTATGGTAAAGAGTGTTTAAAGTTCGGTAAATATAAAATTTCATATTCACAAGTCCGCTTTATGAGCTATAACTTAATGAATACTGCAGCTAATAATTTCAGATTTGAAAGGAATATTCTTCAATAGTTAAGCTATCGATCGTCTAAGCTATTTATTGACTTATATTTCCCGAAAATCATTTTTTGACCTGTTATACGGGGTTCTGGCTTTATTCGAACATTTCAGGCATGGCTGCTCTTCAAAATATCGACAAAATTGACCTTTCTTCAATACAAATTGTTAGTTAATAATTAATTTACAAAATTCCATATTTACATCAAACATGGGAAGCGAAAATAAATATAATTCTAAAGCATACAAATGTTCATTCTTACTAATCCACCATATGTTATTTAAAAAGTAATTTAAACCCAAACAAGTTATTTATTATAGAACTATCCTTAATTTTCCTACTTTTCTCTTGTTCCCTCATCAAAACAAGCAATATTTTGCTTCTTAGACAATAATATAATACTATATTTCATCCTCAAGTGTCATTCCTTTCTTTGTTCCTTACTTTTCTGCACATTTTTCCATTTTTCTACTCATTTTTTGCTCATCATACGACGACTTTGCCATTCCCAACATTCTTCAAGCTTCTCCCACATCGCGCTAAGTAATACTAATAAATGTTGTTAGTTCTTGGCAAACTTTGTGCGCCTCCTACACTCATAAGGCAGGCATAAAGACCACCGCGACCACCACCCCCGAAGCGACACAAGACGAAGAGGACAAGCGACGCACACTCGATACAAGTTATTGTGATAGTTGCCGGAGCACAATCACAGTCGCAATATTTCCACGTCGTGGTTTCGTGACCCGAGTTTTCGGCGGCATGAAGCCCAAAGTTGTCTCCTCGATATGGTAGAGAGACATATACATTACAAATGCACGAATGCAACAACCCAACGCAACGTCAACCGGCTTTACGTCTCTCGAGATGCACACAATAAGACGCCAAATAGCAGCAAGTGCTTGCTCTTTACTTCCTTCTTCTACTGTTTCTTCGCACTTTGCTCTTCGGGGCTCTTTAAATATGAATATTCATATTACACTTTGTGCAATTGCAAATTTCTTGCCAGTGCGCTTGCTTTCGAACACTTACTTGAACTATAGTTAGCGATACTAATAATGCAAAGTTGCGCTTTACGCAACGTTAAAGTAGCTTTTAATATTAGAAGTTATGAATTAGACTCACAAGTTGGGAATTTTACGAGTTTTAATTCGGTTACAACAGATTATTTCCATAAATTTCTTATTAACAGGCGCGAATCGCTACACTAATCGTTTTCCTATTAAATGGTTAATCTGCCTCCAAATTTTCGTTTAATTCGATTTACGTACGCCAAAGTTATGAAAGTTTAAACATTGATCTTTCAATTGCACCAATTCGTTCTTAAAAACAATTTTATTGCACTAATCAGCTTAACACTAAAAACTTTTACGAGTACTCTTATTAGACGTTTTGATATTTTTATCCATTAACAACAACGCATAAAAATAATGTTGGATTTGCAACGACCCCGACACCTCCGCCAATTTCTTGATGATTTTAGTCGAATGATTCAAATTTGTGGCGAAAAATGACTATAACAACTTTAGAAAACATGCTTCCTAACATAAAAAAAACGTCAAACATTTATCATTGTATAAAAAACGAAATAAACTTTCATAGGTTTCTACAAACTACTAAAAAGATCAAGAAAAACCTCCAAAGCTCAATTATAAAAACCAAAACCATATAAAATCCGATTAAAAGAAGCAATTTAACTATAAAACGTGAAAATAAGAACAATTCCATTAAGTTTTTGCTTCTCTCTTCAGGTTTGCATTCTGCACTGTGAACCTATGAACAGAAGAACCAGCGTAACAATGCAGGGGAAATAAATTCTTTATTATGCCCATTCAAATTAGAATAACTAGCAGATTGAGGCAAACTCAACGAGATTTTTTCAAAGAAAACCTCAAATAAAAAGCATTCCGCTTCGGGATTGCTTTAGCTGGAAAAATCTACTTCAGTGCGGTGTGGTACGTGTACACGAGGCGCAGAAAAAAAAATTAAGGGGACAAAATAAAGTAAGAGCGTTCGTTGCATTGCATTGCGTTTATAATTAAAATTTCTTCGAAAGCAATTCGGAATATTTAAATTACACTACGAGTTGTTTCTTTCTCTTGCGTTTACGTCGGTTTTATGGTTTTTTGTGAGTATCTTGCTTTGTTGAGTTGATGCAAATTTTTGTCCTTATGCTTTCCTGTATATTTTTACACATTTTTACCTTTGCGTTTTTGAAGGAAATTGTGGACGTTGAGAGTATTTGTAGCAAGATACTTACAAAATATGAATATATTTATTAGAATTTATTTATAATGAGGAATAACAGTATATTGTATTTTAAAGAAAAGTGGTAGAGCTAAACCACTGATTCAGAGACATCCCCTTCCAGAATTGGATTAATACGTTTTTCTTATGTTAGATGGCGTGTAAAGTGCGATTTATTGGCAAAATTTAAAAAAGGGAAGTTTCAAAATGTTTATTGATAGCTTTTAGCCTTCAATTTTTTTAATTGAACTTTATTTATCGTTATTGTCTTTCCTCATTAGCTTATAAAGGTCAGCAAACTTAAATAAACCTGGTTTAAGCAATAGAAGCCTAAAAATGAAGAATTTTAATTAATATGCAAACTAATTAAAGCTTACGAGCTTCTGGGTCGAATTTCTGCAATTATTTTTCCTTTTCTGACAAATTATCCTTGGAGAAACATTGAATTTCATTAGTTTTCACTAAATTAGTTCATAAATTTGTTTTTATGCAGGAATTTGGTGCTCTTGAGTTCGTTTTAAGCGGGAAGTTGATATTTTAACGCAATACCTTTGATTTTATCCCCAAATATGCCTAAAATAGCTCTAATAAAACATTCATTGGTAGAATGATAAGAAAGAAAAAGGCAAAAATGAAATAGAAGTTGATTACAGTAGACTACAATCGAAATATGTGCAAATCCTTCAAGAAAAGTAGAACATTTCCAAATCAACCTACTTACTTCCACTTTACAACTTCGTAGAAAACTTAAAAAGGAATAGGTTATGAAATGATTATGAATCTGCAGATGTATTAGCTAGTACTCGTATGTGAATGAATATTTTAAGAATTTAATCTTCACTCCTTGATTAGAAATTCCTACAAAGGACAAAACTTTCATATATAAACTTCTGACACAAGACAAGGGGATATATTTGGCCGTAACTGAAGAGTCGGAGTCTGCATGACATTTCATTCATCCTGTTGTTCGCTTAGAGCTTTTCGTTCATGGGCTTTAAAAGTATTACGAATTCAAGGGATCACTCGCCTGAAATTAACAAAGGGGAAACTTTTTGGATTATGCTTATGATCCTATTGGATTTGGAAAAGTAGAAAATTACAGAGGGTAAGAGAATAAGATCAAGTTATAATTTTTAAGGATCAATTTATTAAGTTTTGAAAATTCTTCGGTTACAAATTTCATCTGAATTCATTCAAAAATATTAAATGCGAAATAAAACAGTACAAAAACATTCAAACTCGAATAGTGATAGAGATAAAGCACCGATTCCTCCTCCATACTGAGTGTTTTTTTCTGATGATAGAGGAAGTGTAAAGTCATATAAATAATAACATTAAAGAAAGTGAAGACGTAAAAAAGTTTGTGATAGTTTCTTTTACTGCATTTTTTAATTTAACTTTATTTAGACTTATAATCTTTCTATACGAGTTTAAAAAGCTCGGAATACTTGAATAACAACTGGTTTGGAGTTTCCGAAGCTTTAAAAGGAAACATATTAGATAACACGCAAAATGAGTTTTCTGGATTCAATTTCTACAGTAATTTGATCTTTGTTATATAATTTTCGTAAAATAAACATTCAATTTCACTATTTTGCTCTGAATTATTTCATTAACTTCCATTTTTCTATATAATCTTCTGTTTTGAGTTCGAAATTACGAAAATATCCATAAGGTTGTCTTGAAATTAAAAATTTTAACGCAAAGAAAAAGATTAAACAGTAATGAATATTTAAAAAATCTTTGATCCCAGTAATCCACAATTATAAATCCCTGCAAGAACAAAACTTTAATATTAAGTATATAAACTTCTCCATCTCCAGGTAATCCGTGAGAGACATTTTAAGCTAACTGAAAAGTTTGGGATTCAAGCCTGACATTTCATTCAACCTGTTGTGTCGAAAGATCTCAGGTCTCAAAAGTGTTAAGAATTAAGCACCCTCCACCGAATCTCGAAATTAACGAAGAAATAAACTCTAATTCTACGCGCGTCTTGAAGATCCCTCCCACAGGATGCTCTCAAGCTTTAACGCTAGGAACCTCCTTTTCCTACAACATCTGCTTCTATATCTCCACCTTCTCCTACGCAGTAGCAATATACACGGATTACACGTATGTAAATTGGGCTACTGTGTCGCATTCCGACGTAGCGGTGGTGGAATAACCATCGTAAAGAAGTGGCGCACAATGGGCCGATGCCGAATGTAAACGCGGAAAGTCGCAGTTGCGGGAGTCGTGCACGAGGGAAAGTTATTCTCGGGGCGGTTGGTTGGAAAACTCAGGGCAGGCATGAGAAAGAAATGTAAATGGCACCGACAGGAACACGACACGCTTCTAACTGCCGATAGGCCAGCAGAAGTTACATGGTGGAGACGCCGGGCGAACAGCTACGTTGGCATCTTCGAGGGTTCGTTTGAGAGGATTGGGTGGCTGGAGCTACCTCTCTCTTGACGCCACGCATCGTCAAGAGAGAGGCAAAGGTAGTTCAACGCAACGGTGTATTCCCATTGCAATTAAGCGCTTTCCGGGGCTCGACTTTCCAAATGGTTATTAGGACAATGCCCGTGGATATAATTTAATAACAAAGAAACTTGCCTTAAACTCTCATCAATCTGAAAAACTTGATTTCATTTCCTTCAGGGTTTGTATAAATTGTATTTTAATATATTAATTTTCTTTTTCCTAGTTAATATTTTAATTAAATTTTATGTACTTTTCCTTCAGAACCGTAAAAAACATTATGAAATACATTAAACCATTAAAAATATGCGTAAAATATTAAGAAATACTGCAAAACGTTGAAAAAACACTGTATAACACCAAAAATTATTCAAGAAACTCTAAAAAACGTCTATAAAATCAACGAAATGAAATTACAAAGAAAATTAAATTCCGTCGACGTTTAAAAACAAAAATATTTAATTTTATGCCGCAATATTAATCACTTCAAAATTATGCTGACGATGCGATACATGCGAGACAAACGAGAGTTGAGAGTATTTCAAATATTTAAACGTTTATAACTGGGAAACTAGCAACTTAAACTAAAAATTATAAGAGTTATTTTTGTTATAAGATCTCCTAAACTATTGAAAAATAAAAATCTCAAAAAAAATGTCCAAAAAAGTGTCGCAAATCAGTTTTTTTTGTAATAATTTCTTTCAAACTCATAACAATACTTTTTCACTCCACTTTTTCTGAAAATTTTTAAAATAATTAAGTCTAAGAAACATTTAAGGTCTTAAAAAAACATGAATTACACTGTAAAACATTTAAAAATTACTGTAAAACACCGAATAATGCTAAAAAACATTGAAAAAACATAGAAAAACATCCATAAAATCAACAAAATTAAATTGCAAAGAAAATTAAACTACGTCGACGTTTAAAAACAAAAATATTAAATTTTATACCGTAATATAAACCACTTCGAAATTATCCTGATGCCGTGATGAGAGGCGAGGAGTGGAGGGAGTGGAGGATCACCGGATGGCGAAACTTGGCGCCGCAACTAAATAAATTTGAATGACAGTCTGCGGTGAAACTTTGGAGGCGCCCTCCCTGCCGCTCCATGCTTGAAAGCTGCATGCGCATAAAGTGCTTGCACAAATTGCATTTTCCAAACCGCCTCTTTTTATGCCCGCCCGCGAGGCGCGTCGAGGACAATATTAAAACCTGCTGCGGTTGCCGGGTCGTTGGTCAACTGTTGGAGGGCGGCAGGAGTTATAAATATACAAGTTTGCATGTCAACGTCGCGCATAAAAACATACACAAACTTTGCACACAGCCACAGTGTTGAAGTAGTCCGAACGAAGTGCCTAACGGGGGACGTTAGGCCCTTGATTCTTCACTCCCTGCCGAGGAACGCAACAAATG
>JAODAC010009496.1:0-16588 GCA_027575185.1 Mimaenictus wilsoni
TGTTGTTGATGTGGTGTCTTGTTGGGTGTGAGTGAAGTGAATTTTTATGTTGTCGGTGGATTCTTCTTGTGTGTTGTAGGTTGCGCATTGCGATTGTTGTGACTTTATCGGTGTGGATTTTTATTAATGTGAATTTTTCGTGTGAACTTTTAATGTGAATTAATTAAATGAGTGATATTGAGTGTGAATTTTATAATAATAATAAATTCACACTAGTGGGGTGCCCACCCCGGGGACTCGAACCCCGTCCTTCTACTACTAGGCTGCCCAGGTGGGCTTATAAACCATATTTTTCAATATTAATAAAAATCACAAATAAATGTACAAATTAAAAATTTCCTCTGCCTTATTAGACTTCCGTTTGCCATCCAACTTCTTATTTATAAATAAGCTAATTGAAATACAAAGTTACGAAGAAATATGAAATTATTTCATAATTATAGGTTGACTTGAGAACGTTTACATGAGCAATTGTTGTAAAATAGAACCCAATTAATCCAATTTAGGTAATTTTTAAATGCGTTTTACAATATCGCGCACTTCTTCCGAGGCTAATCACTGTGAATGATTGTAAACAGTAAAAAAATACGTACAAGACGGGTATGAGACATGAAATTATTGCTTGCATACGTGGCTCATGCATAACTCAAACGTATCTATTATTCAACTTGTGCTTGCTCGCTTTCCAACTGTAATTACCGAGGTGGAGCGTATCAATTCGATAATAGAGAAATAATTAATAATCACAGGAGTACCGCGCATGGAATCAAGCCGATAGACTAGTCCGTGCGCTACATATTAATTTCATTTCATAATCTAGCCTTTCATTAGTTTTACTTTACCTACGTCTATTTTTTTTTGTTTCTTCAAAGATTGTCTTTTTGCTGGATATACAAACACGACGACAAAAGCACGTCTATTTTTTAATTGACCTTTGCATTATTTATTCTTCCTATTGAATTATTATAAATTTTATTATTATTTGTATTTGGTCCGTAGACCTGGCCATCGACGTAATTGGTCCTTCAGCCTGGATACAAGTTTTTGTTATTTTATTTGTATATACATGATAATATGATATTGTTGTTATTGTTGATTTTTGTGTGGTATTGTTGAGTTGAGTGTGATTGAATTGCCTCGTGGTTTTTGCTTGTTATGACTGCAGTGGGATGCACATATTGCGATTGATGCGATTTTGATGTTGTGTTTTTGTAGTGTGGATTTGATAGTGGGGATTTTTGTGTGAATAAATTAGTGTGAATTAATTAATAAATTAATTCACATGTGGGAGTCCAGCCCGGGGACTCGAACCCCGTCCGACTGCGTGGTAGACCGAAACCTTAGCAACTATGCTGCCCAGGTGGGCAATTATTATAAATTAGCTTGTATAAAAATGTCCGAACGAAATATTTAAAAAATTATATGATAGGTTAAAAAATGTCTTAGGTATTTTTTTAAATTAAAATTTAATCGCAAAAGAAACACATTAAGATGATAAATAATTAATTGTCTATTATTTTCATACCTTTCTTTACATTGATTATGCCCGTTACAAAAACTATAATTACATTTTTTAGCATCTAAATAATTCGAATGAAACGTATAGGTTGTTGGTTGAAATAAGGATAGTAAATATTTAATCTGTTATTGCCGTTACTCATCTTAACAAGCCAAATATTGATTAAATCATCATGTGATTAAGTCTAATCACACAATTTGGCACAAACAATTTAAAAATGTATAAGCAAATTGGGCTTTAACGTTAAATAGTTAAATTGCTTACTGGAAACGAATTTATTTAAACTTTCCTGTCGATGTTTATTGGGTAGTATGGTTCCTAACTGCGATCGGCAATGGTAAGAAAAGTGGAGAAAATTTTCAGCCATGATAACAACACCGAGGATATACCATGGCTATACGATATCGCCCTGGACGATACAAACTGGATAATTACCAGCTCATTTATGATATTTACTATGCAAACTGGTGTGTATTTAACGAATCCTTGCAGGTCGAACGAGTACTAATTAAGTTTTTAAGGTTTCGGAATGTTGGAATCTGGCTGTGTGTCGATTAAAAATGAAGTGAATATCATGATGAAGAATGTTGTCGATATCGTTTTGGGAGGTGCGAGTAATTTCATACTGTTTTCCGTTTGTATTCTATGGACTTTTCTAGGTTTGACTTACTGGTTGTTTGGGTACTCGTTTTCGTTTGGGAGGAGTTCGTGGAGTAATGGTTTCATTTCCTTTGGTGATTTTTTGATAGATCCTGATATTTCGGATCCGATGATGGGCGCTATTTATGCTGCATTTATTTTTCAACTTAGTTTTGCGACAACTGCCACGACTATTGTTAGTGGTGCAATGGCTGAACGGTAAATTGTTATTAATGTCATTAAATTCATTTTATATTGAGCATGAGCATCGGCATAGAGAGGAGATGTACAATTTTTGTTAAAATTAATCCTGGGCGGTCAACGCCACTAGCTCTGAGACCAACATTGATCTATTGAGCATGGACCAATACTATGGTCCAAAAACGGAAATAACCTTTGAAAAGAGGCTAGAATCTTCTTGACCGACTTCCCCTTGAATTCAGCGAGACTTAGCTGCTCGCTGCCTAGCAAAGAAAGACTTTTAGGTGCTAAGTCTTAAGCATGCACAAGTGCAGAGTACGTGCTCGGTCGTTTCCACCTCCAATTTATATAATTTGCAGCTTGTGAGGTCGCCTTTGCCAACATTGGCTAGGTGGTACAAGACCTCGGCATGACCTGTCAGTAGGCTAACAAGTAGCCTTAAATCGCTTTTTTCAGCTTTATAATTCTTGGGCTCTGTTAGGTGATACATCAAGCAGCCTTTTAGCCTGCCTAGGACCCTCTTCGTCCGTCCAGGCGGTCTTCGTGATTGACCCGATACCAATTCGTGATCCATTCTTTCACTGTGGACCTTGATAATCCACAGGTTGGTTCAGGGCCATGGAAGGTGGTTTCTGCTGACTTCTTAGCTAGCATATCCGCCTTAGTATTGCCTGCAATACCTTGGTGCACAGGCACCCACTGTATTGTGAGTTTATTGCCTCGCCCCGACTTCTTGAGCACATTTACCCAAGTTACCCTTGGCTTACACTGCTCAACGCGAAGTTAGTGTCGTTAGTGTCGCTTCGCAGTCTGACGTGATATAGATGATTTAGATGCATTTGCCCTTGTAGAGCTTTTAAAGACAGTGCTGGGCACATACCTCTATAGCCATGATTTATGCTTGAGTTATGGAGGGAGCTTACCAACGTCAATAGATTCGTTCCATTTTGGCCCGTGAATTCCAATGTGGTTCACCCCCTTTACCGATGCGTCCGAGTATCAGATCACATTATTCTTGTCCTCGGTTATGCTCCTGACTTCGGCGATGGTTCTTGATGTACATGATTCTTGTTAAAGTGTTTTGCAAGGGTGTCATAAAATAAGTATCAATATTTCCGTTCTATACTTTAGGTACCGATAACTTAACAAATTTGGCCTATGTTCTGAATGAGGGAGTTCCACTTGAGACACATTTGTAGATGGGGGATGGGGTGAAATTAGGCACTGTTGAAGACCTTATAAAACCTCCATACCAAATTTCATTCGATTTCAAGATGGCCGATCTTTGAAGTTGGTCACATTGACATGGAATGACCCATTTTTTCAATATTAATAAGTATCGATATCTTGGGACTACTTTCGATACATTTCGATTACTTTCAAGTTTCTGTGGGTACCTCTTTCCGGCGCATTTATCTCATATTCATTGCGATGTTCTTCATTACGATTTATATTTTTTGTACCAGAAACCGGACTTTAGACAATTAACTTTATTACAGTTGTAATTTCAAGGCATACTGCATCTTCAGTTTAATGAACACTTTGATATATTGTATACCAGCTGGCTGGGTTTGGAGCGATAAAGGTTTCTTAAAACAATTGGGTTGTGTGGATATCGCTGGTTCTGGACCTGTACATTTAATTGGTATGCAAACTAATTTTCAATATTTTATTCCTATTTTTAACCTCCGAACAAAATTGTCATATCTGTGAAGTTTAGTATCAGGATGTTTAACAGGAAGTTGTTTATGAATATCATACTCTACCATTGCCTCGAAGTATTGTTCATAGAACCAGGAGACAATAATAGACTTCCGCATTTTGATTGTAGACAGGAGTAATGATTGCCTGGTTTTAAAATCACAGAAATTACTGATATATCTAATTGCGATTAATCATTATTTATTAAACAGTAAGAATAAATTATGTTTTACTGAAGTTGTGTACTCAGAAGCAAGTCTTTTTTTAAAGTTAGTTACTTGCAATTGTTTATTTTCTTCCGTACTAATATACAATGACATAATTACAAAATTTGTAAAATGGTAGGTGGTACAGCAGCACTAGGCGCTGCGATAATGTTGGGACCACGATTGGGCAGATACGATAACGGTATCGCACCACTCCCACTGGGTTCCCCAGTCAATGCAGTTATGGGTTTATTTGTCTTATGGTGGGGATGGCTCGCCTTTAATTCGGGCAGCACGTATGGAGTAAATATAAAACAAATCAAAACACGATCAATTCAGAGACTATAATACAATTTTAGTTGAGTGGCGATAAATGGCAATATGCAGCGAGAGCAGCAGTGATGACCATGATTGCTTCCTTTGGTGGTGGTACTGTCAGTTTAGCATACACCCTGCTCTTTGCAAATGGACGGATTGAAGTTATTTCTATTATAAATGGAGTACTGGGATCTTTGGTCTCGATTACAGCCGGCTGTTTTCTATATACAGGTAAGAAATAATAGGTGTTAATATGGAATATGAAAATATATCATTACAGCGTGGGAAGCTCTAGTTATTGGATCAATAGGAGCGCTAATTGTTTGTCTAATTATGCCAGTGTTTGATAAAGTAAGACATTTTTAATGATTTTTATATATTGATTTATGTAGTGAGATATTCTAAAATGGAACGATTTTAGATGGGAATTGACGATCCTGTTGGTGCTAGCGCAGTTCATGGTGTTGGTGGTATTTGGGGTACAGTTTCATCATATTTTTGAAAAGGGAATAAAATCAGTTGAATGTGCTTTTAAGGTGTTCTTGCTGTTGGTATTTTTGCAAGTGACCCAGTACCATTGGATACAACGCAGGGTCGCACTGGATTACTTCATGGTGGTGGATGGTATCTTCTTGGGGTACAAGCACTCACCTGTCTTTGCCTAGCCACATGGGGCGTCTTTAGTTGCATGTTACTCCTTTGGATCATTAACAAATTTATCTTGATACGAATGGAGGTACACCATGAATTGATGGGAGCTGATTTGACCGAACATTATATAAGACATGCGCAGGTTTTTAATATTTTATTGTATGCACATTATCTTTCTAAGACATTTAATTATTTGCAGGTTGGTGTATCTAGAGCGGTGTCAGCACTCCGTGAAATGATTGATACCTCAGATGTTGAAAAAATCATTGATATTGGTCTGAATCCTGGACATGATATAAATCTTGCCAAGTTGAAGTCTCTTCAACATCGTAAGCGTTACAAATTCTCGCGGATGCTTCGGGACATTACAAAAAATCGCAATTTTGGTATTAATGCTGCTAAACAGCTCTTCCCCAGAAAGTCAGAAATGCGTTCCAACTCGGCACTGAGCACCAAAAAATTATCTATCAGTAGTATTACTAGAGGTAAAGTGACACCTCTTCCTCTAGCAATACCTGCGATTACCAAAAAGATGCCAGCACCGACTATTCCATGGTTAGACTAATTGGACCCGTCTATGCAGGACCGCCGTGACCTATTGGTCAGTGTGTGGATTGCATGCTGGCGGCCAAATTTTGGGGGCGGCCAGATTTGCCTATATAGAGAATCCCCGCTTCCCTTCCCGCTTTGGTCGTGGATAGTAAATATTTAAATATTTATTTAATGTTCAAAGACGTTGGTCAAAATGGTTTACCCTCAGAGGGACACTCAGGTACCAATAAAAAAATACTGACGAAGGCGGCATTTTTGATTTTGCACGCAGGCTGCAACCAGAAACGTACATTAGACATATTAAACACATAGTAATTAATGAATACTATAATATACGATTAAAAACTTATAAATATGATTCTTATGTCGAATAAATGTCTAAGGAGTCGGGGAATTGATGTTTTTTCCATGTGCGTCTTGCGCACTGCCTTGCACCGATTCTTCTCTTCTATTTATTCGACTATGTGTATAAATATTGCACCAGTACGTAGTACTTAGTCTCTAAATGCTTTCAAAAATCGGGAGGTGGAGGTGTGGGTGGTATTTGCCAATTAGTCGTGTACATTTCCGGGATCGCATGAACTGTGACGCCGGTATCGCGTTGGGCAGGAATAGGTGGGGCTCGGGTGGTCTTCAAGTAGCGACGTTTAGGTTTGTCGATTTTCGCAATGGACACCTGATTATCCTGGGTGTCTTCAGTTTGCATTTCAATATCAGTGCTGCCGGGACGGCGTTTCTTCAATCGGCGAGGGGGTCGTTCGTTTTTCTTTTTCTTCTTTTTTCTACGCCGTCCTCTTACACATACTATACACAACACAATCAAAACCATGAAGGCCAATCCAGCATATGCCAATTTTTTGTATTTCGGTACTTGCATTACCTAGAATAATCAAATGTTAAAAGGAGAGTCAGAGGAGAGAGGTTAGGTAGAAACATAAGATAGGTTAGGTACATACATAAGAGGAGAGGTTATGTAAGGGTACATACCAGCATACTAAAGCAAGCAGGATCCTGCAAAGGTGAACTACATTTCAGACATGCTTTTGACCCAGAACTCGGTTGATATTGACGTGAGGGACATGGTAAACAATGTGCCTGACCACCTGCGTTGAATGTATTCTTGCCACATGCCCCTTAGAGTAGAACAAGGTAGGTTAGATTGAGGTTAAGACTAAAAGTAATTTTACGTACTGCAAATATGTTTATCATCAAGTAACCCATAACCCGGTGGACAGGATATAATCAACTGAGGGCCCTCGGTAATATGTGGTGGAGGTAAGCTTGTATCCTTCGATGGTTTTAAAATCACGTCGCGACTATGCCTATACAAAACTAAATTCGAACATTAAACATATTTTCGATCTTAAGTCGAAGTGTCTTACCAGGCTGCGTTTCAAAAACCATTATATTCCCAACCATGACAGATATAAGCTTAGCGTAGATCTTCATTTGACATACTACATTGCACTGGGTAGTATTCAAAGTTGGAACAATCACATACATATCTTCAATATGGAATACCAGCGAAATGCTAATATAACTCTTTTCCTTATTAAAGCAGGAGCAGTTTACTATTGATATTTTACAGATGCGATGTGTCTTTCCGCAGAGCATGTTACCGATAGTTGAATTGATGTAAACCTGAAGCAAATCTTCATCCTCCTTTTGGCAATTCGAATTTATTTCATATAAGATGGTAGTGTTGATATCCATCAAAGGTAAAGTGATGACAAAGAGTTCGTGCTGAAATGTGCGTTCCCCGAAGTGTTTGTTGATTACCGAGCAGGTGTAAGTACCACCATCACATGGTTCAATATTACCAATAGTTAAATCACCATTAGGCCGTTCCAGAATTTTACCTCCAGTCAGTGGACAATTCTTCCCAAAGACCCAACTGAACCTGTATTCCTTTGCAGAGAAGTTTTTCCCGCTTGCACATACCATGTTAACGCTGGAACCAACTGTGGCGTATTTACGGGTATCACTTTCGTCCAATTGGATATCTTTGTTAAGGGCATCCTTAATATCTGGACCAGCAATTATATCACGCTTGGGTTTTGGAGTGACCAATTCCAAGTCGTAGTCAAATGTATGCCTGCGAATTCTAAGAATGGAGCGATCTAATTTGATACCCGTTTCATTAAGTGGTATGTACGTGTCACACATGGCTGATAACATTGATGTCGCGTTTGGGTTCTTGGAATTTGCTTGTAGGTACTTTACCATAGAGTCCACCGAGCAGATGCACGACTTGTTCTGTATGCACGGCTGTTCTGATTTGATTAGTAAATTAGTGGATGGTGATGTATGATGTGTTTTGGACTTATGTTTAGAAGTTGTTACAGCTATTGTAGAAGATTCCATTGTATTCTTATCTGTAGATTTTTCTGTGCTTATCGTTGATATCTCGTGAGTTGTCGTGCCCATTGATTCAGTCGTGGGTGTCTTTGTGTCTTCAGAAGATTTAACTTCCTCTGATGCAACATTTGTATCAGATCCATTTGGGGTCTCTGAAGTGGCTTCGGCTGGTTCAGTAGTTTTCAATTGAGTAGTATTTTCAATCTTTTTTGTTTGCATAGTAATAGCTGAAATAATATCTGAAGTCAAGGGATATTCTGTAATATTAATAAAATCTGAGAGTTTCATTGAACGGAATTCGAAAGGATTAAGTGTTTGATCATCATAGTCATCCTCCTCATCTTTTGGATAGTACATTTCAAAATCTGGCAGTTGCCAAGTGGAATTTGGCCAATACGTAGGTAAGGCAATAAATAGAGGTTTGAATGGTCTGGAGGTAGAGGTGGACATGTTGGAACCTGCAAAAAGGACCAATCAACACGACCTCTGCCAACCACACCATAACAAACCTGTTAGGAGCAACTTACTTATATTTCTGTTAATTGGTATAAGCGAACATGTACCATTTCCACCGGGTCTGGTAGTTGCTGCAGCAGTGGAGGATAAGAGATTGTGATTCTGTACCATTTCCAGCGTTGCATCTAGGTCAATAGTAGTTTTATGCGTATGTTTATTATGTTTCTTGGTAGATGCCATTTGTATGAATATGTCCGCAGTTTCTGCAGTTTCAGTAGGTTTAGTAGGGGCAGTAGCTGCAGTAGTGGAAGCCGATGTAGATTCTGAAGAATGGAAAGGGGTTCCTTCTGAGACCATTTCATTGGAAGTAGTTACGCTGCTATCAAGCGAATGTCCAGAGACAAATAAATTCGGTCTCGACTTCAAATTTGATTCTGTTATATTCTCATGCTCATTTCCTTGAACTGATTTTAGAGAAGTTAATGTATGTTGTATTGAATAGTGTGATGTGTGATGCATAGTATTTTTTCCTGATTCATTCAAATGTTTATCTGTAGTTGGGACGGTACTTTGTAGTTTTGTTCCCGAGGTAATTGGCTGACTTTCTGAATTTTGATGTTCTTGGTTCATTAAATCCTCATGACTAGTTTGGGTTTTTTCTGGTAACTCCTTGAAGGAATCAGGAAACGATTTATCGAATTTATCAGATACGTGTTTAAAATATTCTTCTTCAAATCTGTTAGCCATTGAAGAGGTTAATTGTTCATGTGGTGATATAGAAGAATGGCTTTGCGGAGATTCCATACCATTTTTTGTTGATTGATCCAATCCACTTCCTGCTTCCAGTCCATTTTTTATTATTTCAGTATAACTTTGTATATTACTGTTAGGTCCTTGAGACGGGTGTATAGTGTTTGCAGGTGTATCTGATATTTTTTCTCTATCAGTTGAGTGCTCATGAGTGTTTTGTGGTTCGGGGGACACAATTGAGTCAGGAAAGGATTTGTAAAATTTATCAGATACTTGTTTGAAATATGCTTCTTGCATTTTATTGGTCTTTGCAGTGATGGATTCCATATCTATTTTAGTTGATTGATCCGCTCCTGTAATTGTTTCAGAAACCTTGGGTACTGTAAAGGGCAATGATCCACTGACGCTATGAACGAAACTCTCGCTTATTTTGGAAGATTGAACACTTCGAACCGTACTCCTACTTGTATTTTCGGCATTACTTTGTGGTTTCTCGGAAGAGTTTATTGGAGATGTTTCAGATCCGGTTTGGATAGACGTCACTTCAATTCTGGTACTTGATGACATTTCTATGGAAGATTCAGATGAACTTGGAGATTTGGTTTCTGTTGAAGATTCAGAAGAACTTGAAGATTTGGTTTCTGTTGACGATTCAGATGAAGTTGGAGATTTGGTTTCTATTGAAAATTCAGATGCAGTTGATGATTTGGTTTCTGTTGACGATTCAGATGAAGTTGGAGATTTGGTTTCTGTTAAAGATTCAGATGCACTTGTTGATTTGGTTTCTGTTGACGATTCAGATGAAGTTGGAGATTTGGTTTCTGTTAAAGATTCAGATGCACTTGTCGATTTGGTTTCTGTTGACGATTCAGATGAAGTTGGAGATTTGGTTTCTATTGAAAATTCAGATGCAGTTGATGATTTGGTTTCTGCTGACGATTCAGATGAAGATGGGGATTTGGTTTCTGTTGAAGATTCAGATGCACTTGTTGATTTGGTTTCTGTTGACAATTCAGATGAAGTTGGAGATTTGGTTTCTATTGAAAATTCAGATGCAGTTGATGATTTGGTTTCTGTTGACGATTCAGATAAAGTTGGAGATTTGGTTTCTGTTAACGATTCAGCTGAAGTTGGAGATTTGGTTTCTGTTGAAGATTCAGATGGACTTGAAGATTTGGTTTCTGTTGAAGACTCAGATGAACTTGGAGATGCAGATGAACTTTCGGCATTGTTTGGATTTATGGTTGTTACAGCACCAATCTGTGTTTGTTCAGTTTTGGTGCTCATGGATGATGATTCTGTTTCTCTTGAACTAAATCCTTGTGTCTCATTTTTATGTTTTCCACTTTTTGGAGGTTCCTCAGTTTTATCAGGAAATGCTTTTTGGAATGAATCATCTAGATGTTTGAAATATGCTTCTTCCATTTTTTTGTTACTTAGAGTTGTTAATGTTTTATGTGATGAAACAGCAGATACGTCTTGGAAAAATCGGTCGACATTTATTTCAGTTTGTGCTAATATAGTAGTAGCATTAATTTGGTTATCTTTCAACGTAGAGGCTGCTACAGTTGTAATTTCGCTGTTACTTGGCACTAAACTCTCAGTTTTCGATTCTGATGTTATTTGAGACTCACCTGAAGGGCCCATAGGAGATGTTGTAATTTGTGTTGAAATAATACTTGTACTGCTTGTTGGATTGGGAGTCGTACTTGGGAAAGTTTCTTGAGTAATTTGAGAGTTAATAGTATACGTAATTTCATAAGTAATTTCGGAAGTGGTTGCCGAAGGTGCTGAAGAGGTAATTTCGGTAATTCCCGACGAAATGATTTCAGACGGTTTAATACTTTCATGTTCTAAGCTTAACTGCATTGCTGCTATATTAGAAGTCATATCATCATGCTCGACATGTAACGTAACTGATGTTGTTCCTAAACTTTTAGGAACATTTTTTGTTGTTTCGTGGTCATGTGTAGATTCCGTAGATTGCTGTGGCACTTCATGATCTGGATTCCCGAGTAAACTAAATGTTGTGCTCGTTCCTGAAGTTGTCTTAGGTTGTTGTGTCTCTTCATGCTCCACATTTAAGTCTGAGGTTCCTAAACTTGTAGAAATCTTTTCGGTTGTTTGAATTCCATTCGAAGACTGTTTTGTTCCAGTGTTATCCGTATTTGCAGAAGTACGTTCAACATTTAGAGGCTCTAGAGTTGAAATTTCACTCTCTGTTTCGGAGGTTTCCTTCTGTGGTCCTGAAGTAGTATTGTTATGATGAATTTTCTTATTTATTTTCTGAATCATTTTACTCCACGCCTTCTGTATTTTTTTTGTATGATGATCCTCGCCCTGCTCGTTTATTGTGGAATCTGTGTAAGTGGTCCCACTTGACGAATCAGAGGCATCTGAGGAGATTGACTCACTTGGCGAAATTGACGGCGAAGAACTTGCTTCCGTTGAAGTGGATTCTTTTGTTGAAGATGCATGTTTTTTCACCGTAGTGGAATGTTCCTCTAAGAATTTACTCAATGAGGACATCCTTTCCCTAGTCGCTTGAATGGAAAGAGTAGTAGACTCCGATATTTTTGAAGAGGAAGGAGGCTTTAATCCTTTACTGGTTGGACTTAATGATGTCCATTCTACTGGCGGTTCCTTATAATTTTCTTTCATTAATTCAGGCGTTATTTCACTAGATTGGAAAGAATTTGCTAATGGAGAATAATTTGTATCTTTTTCCAAATTTGCAGAGCTGTGCTCAGACATTGCTGTAATAGGAATCGATGAGTATGAAGTAATATCATTCATCTCAGATGGTTCAGTTTGCTTGATATATGTTTGACTTTTTCCTTCGGTCATTGTAGAAAGTCTTTTTTCATGTGAAGAAATCATCGTTATTTGGAAAGATTCAGGGGACGATATTTCCGTCTCATGGGAGCCTTCTATAACAGGAATATAATTAAAGTACCGCCATTTTTGATATAGCGTCTCATGAGTTATAGAATAACTTACTTGGTGATACAGGTTCCCCTGGACTAACACCCTTATTTAATGAAGTTGATGTTTGGCTTAACTTTAATTCTGCTCCTTGCTCAGTCATTGTCGAATGTTCGTATCCAGGAGGAGAAATCTGCGTTGTTTGGATATTCTCAGAAGATGACACCTTAGACTCATCTTCTATAGAAACATAATGAAAATGTCTTAATTTTTAAAACAAGTCCACTACTATGGCCTTACTTGTTGATGAAGATGCTTCGGATGGTCCTGAAGTAATAACCTTATTTACTGCAGTAGAAACCGGCGTTGAATTAAAATCTGCTTCTTGTTGTGCATTTGAAGTACCAGATTTCCCCTTTGGCATATATTCAGTACTTTCCATTACCATCATTCCATTTATTTCTGTTGGAATATTTTCCCAACCAGTAGATGCTTTAGAATCTAGAGGGTAAGTCTGACTTAACTGGATACTTGTTTTCTTTTCTTTGTTGGGAGAAAGGGAAGATTGTTTAGTAACAGCGGCAGTAATTGGTTCTAATACTTCAGATTCCATTAAAGAATTGTGATCCAAAATTGAACTTGTCCCCTCTTCAGGTTTCTTTGAATAAAGTACCTCGTTAACAATCCCGAGAATATTTTTATCAGGCTTTTCATTTATCCCCGTACCCAACTCTGTTTTATTACTTAATTCATCTAGAAGAAGGTCAATATTTTGACCTTCTTGCTGAGTCATCGGAATACCAGTCATTTCTTCCTCTACCAATTTCGTACTCGACGTTGAAGTACTTTTATAGTAAGTTTTTCCAATATCTTCGTCAGATTCTTCCTCTTCGTCCTCTTCATCAGAGACCACAGTGTGTTTGTCAAAATGCGATACCGTAGACGTTCTTTTCTTTCCAAACAATCGAAACTTGGGCTTTGTTCTCATTAAGTGGACAATATGAACATGTTCCGATGTAATTGTTTCAAATATATCGGCAGCAGGTCCCGTTAATTCACCTTTAAATGTAGTTGTAGATATTTTCTTTGAAGGTGGAGATGTAGACGCATCGTTATTATTGTTCGTCTTGCTTCCTCCTACGTTATCAATCGAATTAGCATGACCTGGCTCAGAAACCCTATTATG
Organism: Mimaenictus wilsoni; assembly: GCA_027575185.1. Lineage (NCBI taxonomy): Eukaryota > Metazoa > Arthropoda > Insecta > Coleoptera > Staphylinidae > Mimaenictus > Mimaenictus wilsoni. The sequence goes on from JAODAC010009496.1 coordinate 13,463, forward strand.
ACCTTCTTGGTGAATGGATTTTGTGGATGTCTTATCACGAAGCTTTCCGGTGTGGAAAGCATATGGATTGGATAATTCTCCTGCAGCAATCCCAGGCGAAGTATTATATATTTCTTCCTCAGTATATGGATTCGTAGGCTCAGAAACCAGTTTGTGATCTTGTTTGTGATGGGATTTTGTAGTTGCCTTATGAGGAGTGTGGGAAGCAGATAAGTGAAAGTTGGATGACTGCCCTTCTTCATTCATCTCAGGCGAGGTGTTATCTATACCTTCCTCAGTACGTGGATTTATAGGCTTAGAAACCATTTTGTGATCTTCCTTATGATGCAATTTTGTAGTTGCTTTATGAGGAGACGCTGGTGTGCGGTAAGCAGATAAGTGAAAGTTGGATGATTCTCCTTCGTCATTCATCTCAGACGAAGTGTTATTTATATCTTCCTCAGTATGTTGATATATAGGCTGAGAAACCATTTTGTGATCTTCCTGGTGATGGGATTTTGTCGTTGTTTTATGAGCAGACGCTGGGGTATGGGAGGCAGATAAGAGCAAGTTGGATGATTCTCCTTCTTCATTCATCTCCGGCGAAGTGTTATCTATATCTTCCTCTATAAGTGAATTTATGGATGAATCCGACTTACTCTTCTCTTCAGTGTCAGAATCAGTTGTTTCTTCATCATCCTTTCCACCACTTTTTTTGGGAATTCCAATTTCATTAGGAAGTACTGTATGTTGAGTTTCTTTTGAGGAAGTAGCTATTTGATTGGGGTAATCTAAGTCCTCTGCATGTTCATCAGGCTGTTTTTCTGTATCCGATGTTTTTGCCTGATCTGTTTCTTTGTTATCATTTTCCTGTAGTGTTTCTTCAGGTGCTGATATTATATCACTTCCTTGTTTCCTTGTCAATTCCTCAGTGTCTGTAACATCTTCCCCGGCTTCCTGAGTACTAGACTCGGTTAATTGAGATTTTACAGAATCTAAGACATCTTCAATTATTTGGTCAAATGACTTTTTAGGTCCCTTTGAAGAAGACAATTTTAAATTATCCAATATATCGCGTATACTATCTGTGTCCTCGACAGTTGTACTAATTTCTTCCACAGGCGTTCTTTCTTCTCCCTTTTGTTGATCAGGCGGATGTACCTTATTATAACTTACCGTCGACATTGTGGGCTTTTCTAGCAAATTTTCTTCCGAAGGAACTGGAGTTTTAGCTGCACTAACACCAGTTTCTTTTCCCTTTTGCTGATCAGACGGCTGTACCTTATTATAACTTAACGACGACATTGGGGGCTTTTCTAGCAAATTTTCTTCTGAAGGAACTGGAGTTTTAGCTGCACTAAGACCAGTTTCTTTTCCCTTTTGCTGATCAGACGGCTGTACCTTATTATAACTTAACGACGACATTGTGGGCTTTTCTAGCAAATTTTCTTCTGAAGGAACTGGAGTTTTAGCTGCACTAAGACCAGTTTCTTTTCCCGTTTGCTGATCGGACGGCTGTACGTTATCATAACTTAACGTCGACATTGTGGGCTTCTCTAGCAAATTTTCTTCCGAAGGAACTATAGTTTTAGTTACACTGACACCAATTTCTTTATTCTTATGAATAGATTCTCCCTCTCCGCTTCCAATAGTAGAAGAGGTAGAAGATGCTTTATATTCTGGACTATTTACATTTTTTATAGAGTCAGCCGCAATTTGTTCAATTGACTTTATGGGTACCTTATTAGCTTTAACATTATCTAATATTTTGTTAATATCCTCTAAAAGGTGATCTGTGGTGACATCGGTGACCTTATTATCAATGGATTCGCCCGCGTTATAGTTTGTCATGCCCGATTGATTTTGATTGTCATTAGAAATTTTTCCTCGAGGTTGAGACACTCTACCCGAGGATATAATTCCTGAAGTTGTACTGCCTTTATACTCCTTGGTTTCACCAATGTTAGATTTTGCGCTGTCCGGTTGATTTCGGTTTCCATAAGATTCCTTCCCAGAATCTGAGACACCATTCTCTCCCTGAATACCTGCACTAGGTTTATACTTGTCGCCTTTGGATTCCTCGATTTTAGATTGAGTGATTTCAGGCTTATTTCGACTTTCATTGGATTCTTTCCCTGAAGAGAAATTTGTTGTTTTTCCACCAAAGTTACCTTTCTCGGCTGTGGAATGATCCCTATCTTGACCAGAACTGCCCTTGAAATCTTTAGATTCCTCTTTATTAGATTTAGTAACACCCGACGTCTTAAGATTTTCACTAGGGACTTTTTCTGAAGGCCCAACTGATGATTTCAAATCTGAAACAATTTCCTTGTCTTCTTTTCCTGAAGATTCAATTGCTGTCTGTTTGCTTGAGCCGGTCTCAATATTTGTAGATTTGGGTTCCATCGACAATGTAGTGAATTTGTTACCCATTTTATTTTTTAACGCTTCATCGGCAATTTGGTCAAATGATTTTGGAGAAGCTGTACTTGATTTAAAAATGTCCAAAGCTTTTTCAATCGCATCTTTTACACTAGTACCATCCGGATTGATTGTTGTAGACCCCGTAGTTGTTGAGTTGAGAATTGATTTCGATATTACATAAGCTAATACTTCTTGTAGCATTCCTGGGACATCTACAGTACCATTTTTACGTGTGCCATTAGCAGTTTCTGATAAAGATTTGTCTAGATTATTAGCGGATGCAGTAGTTGCTTCCTGACCACTGAGCACTGAGTGCAGTGCGTCTTGAATTATTTCATCGAAATTCTTGGGCGATGTTGTAGTTGAGGCTAATTTTAAATTTCCTATAATTGTACGTATACTATCTAAAACATCAGTGGTGCCACCTGCTTTTGTGGTTTCCCCTATATTTTTGTTATTAAGTGAGGAGTTTGAAGATTCGTTTGAAGAGTAAGTTGTATCCTTTAACTTATCAGGCGATTGCATGCTAATAGTTCCTGCGTGTTCATTTCTAGTGGATCTTGTACCTAATGATGTTATATCAGCATCCGATTCAATGAATGTACCTGAACTATTTGCTATTGGGCTTTCCTTAGTACCTTCTTTAGAGACATTGCCCTGGGGTCTACTTTCCTGGACCGTAGTATATTGTTCAGTACTTTGTTCGGAGATAGCACTGGGTGT
>JAODAC010009496.1:16688-27138 GCA_027575185.1 Mimaenictus wilsoni
TATTTGTTGAAAACTTTTTGGTCCTATAGTTGTAGAATTTATATTTTTCAAAACTTGATGTATCGCCTCAATTACATCGGTAGTTCTAGGACTTGTTGAACTATTTGGTACTGGGCTTTCCTTAGTACCTTCTTTGGAGACATTGCCCTGGGGTCTACTTTCCTGGACCGTAGTATATTGTTCAGTACTTTGTTCGGAGATAGCACTGGGTGTCCTTGATACATTCGGCTCCATATTTGATTGTGTAATTTTTTTACCAGTTTCCTTTGAAATAGTACCTGCTCTTTGAGTAGTAGATTCAGAACCACCTAATTCCACGGTAATTTTACTGACATCCGATTTTGCTACATTAACTGCATCATTTATTATTTGTTGAAAACTTTTTGGTCCTATAGTTGTAGAATTTATATTTTTCAAAACTTGATGTATCGCCTCAATTACATTGGTAGTTCCAGAATTTGTTGAATGAACACGAGATTCTTCTGAGGATGATGCAGACTTTGGTATACTATTTGGAGCAGTAGTGGTTTCTTCAGCCCTCCCGGAAGTTGTTTCTCGGGCCCGATTATCTACTATTGAAGAACTTGATGATTGAGTAACTTCAGATCCTTGTGAACTTGTTTCCTGGAATTTAGAACTTGAACCTGCAGATTCAGAATTGACTTTACTGCCTGTTTCTGGAGATTGAGTTGGTTCTTCACTCCCTTTGGTTTCATTACTTGTAGTTGACTGTTCAGTGTCAGTTGCTGGAGATTGAGATGATTCTTCACTCCCTTCATTTTCTATACTTGTAGTTGACTTTTCTTCGCTAAAGGTACCTGAAATTGGTGTAGATATTTCCGGTGCACTCATTTGTGATACACCCACTGAGGAACTATCAATTGATGATTGTGGCGTAGATTCTACAATTCCTTTGATTCCATTTGAAGAGGTTGTAACATTTTTTAAATCGATGTTTGGTGTAGTACTACTGTCTCCAGCCTTTGCAGCTTTTATTGCATCATTCATAATTTCTAGAAAGCTTTTCGGTAGTTCAGTTTGTCCTGGCAATTGGCTCATAATTTTAGAGACATCAAGTTCAGCAGTGCTTCCGACTGATTTCATACTTGTCCCCTCTGATTCTTTCAAATTCGATGCAGCAATTGTGGATACGTTGGGGGAAGATGTACTTTCCGCTGATTTTTCAGAATTGCCAGTCTGTCCTTTATCAGTCAAGCCTGAAGAAGTCGATTGCGTTACTTCAGTAGTTGTTTCGCTAGAACTCGTATGTTCTGTACTTCCTTCAACAGTTAAAGTAGCTGTCGTTTCTTCTATTGTTTTCTTCGAGGAACTTGATTCCGTATTTTCGTGAGAGACACTGGTTTGTTCGGAGTTTTCCTTGTTCGTTTCCTGTGTAGAAGATTCTTGGACTGCACTTCCTTCAGATGTTGGAGATTCTGTTAAACCAGATTCAGTTGCTGAATTAGTTGGACTAGATGTGGACTCTATTGAAGTTGATTCATAAACATCACTACTACCCGATGAAGAGGTTCCTATTGACGCTGTATTTTCTATATTTGCATTTTCTGTCGAAGATAACGTTGGAGTACCTCCTTCAGGAACGGTAGGTGTTATTGATCCCATATTTTCAGTATTTGCACCGGAATTAGATGTTGATGTTCCAGCTTTCACTGAATGCAATGCATCTTTCATTATTTCCTGCATACTCTTCGTTACCTGCTCTTCAGTTTGTAAGAACTCCAAAACTTTGTGTATATTCTCTACAAGATCTGTAGACCCAGGTTGTTTTGAGCTTGTACTTTCTTTTGAAGAGGACTCAATTCCTACTGATTGTGTTGAAGTTTCATCATGTTCTTTGCTCATGTTCTCACTCGCAGACATAGAATTTGACTGTGTAACTTCGGTTGATGTCCCCCCAGAATTTTCTTGTTCCGATTTAGATAAGCTCGAAGTAGATTTGGTTCCTTCAGAGATTCCAGAAGTTTCCCCTACTTCCTTTTCAGCTACAGACGAAGGATTTGATGGAGCACCTACCGTAGGACTTACATCTTCAGATTTAGATCCCGTAGATTCTGTGTTGGAATTTGTGCTAGTATCAGTTGAGAGTTTTGTATTTTCAACTGATGATGCCTGAATAGTACTTCTTTCGAGTTTTGTTGATGCTAAATTCGCATCGGTTTTTGAACCAACCATACTTATTTGGGATGTAGATTCGGAATCTCTACCAGGTTTTGAATTAGGTGAAACACTCGTAAGCGTTAACGTTGACGATCTTTTGACTTCTTCAGATTTCGATGAATCGAATGATTCTTTAACTATTTGTTGAAAAGTCTTTACCTCGACTGTTGAAGAGTGCATGTATTCTAAAATAGTATGTACCTTGTCTGCTACATTTGCAGTTTCGGTTCTCCCTGTAGTATCAGCCATTGAAGACAAAATTGTATTTTCAGATTGCCCCGAATTATCACCCTGAATGCCTGGAGCATTTGTTCTAGACTCAGTTGAAACCACTAAAGTAGATTCCGTTGGAACCCCAAAAGTTTCATCATAGTGTTTTGTAGTGTCGGTACGTGGGGCAGCTGTTCTTTCTGAACTACTTTTTTCTGAATTTGACTCAGTGTTAACCGATTCCAAATTTGTAGTATGGGAGATTGTTACGTCCGCTACTGAATCTGTTGCTGAAGTCTGTGTGATTTTTGAACCATCACTTGGTGCATTTATATCTGGATTATTTTCAGGACTGGAATGAATTACACCTTTCATTACATCTTGGACTTTATTATGTGGCTTAGTACTCAATTGTAGAAGTTCAAAAACTTTATGTTCATCATCTACAAAATGTGTAGTTCTTTTTTTTGGATTTGTTGCTTCTTCTTCAGGAGAAGATAACTCAGTAATTCTATCTGCATCATTTGTCAGCAAATGAGTCGATTTCATACTTTCTGTAGAAATACCTTCAATGTCATATTTAGTTTCTGAGACTTTCCCTAAAAAAGTATTCTTTTCTGAATATTCGTGATACGTATTCCATACTTCTCCTGTCTTATCACTCAATAAATCCAGAGATATAGGTTCATTTAAATCCTGAGTTGTTCCTGAGGATGTGATTTCTTCCGTTACAGCGGCTTCGAAAGGAGCGGTGTGCATCTCTGTAGGTTCAATACTCGTACTTAATCCTTCCAATTCATAGTTTTCATTAGTGCTACCAGAAAAACCAGAATCAGGTAAGAAAACTTCTGATATTGGTTTTGGGATCTCATTTCTTGAAAGTTCTGATGAAATTTTTTCTGCTATTTCTGTGGGCGTAGCTATTTCACTTTCATCAGATTCCAATGTTTTTGTTGATTCCGATATCTTTTTGAAAGCTTTCGTAGTCATAGTTTCTTTGTTTTTACCATAATGACTTTTAGTCTTGCCAACTTTCGATTTTTCTGTTGATTCTGATATAGTTGATAAATCTTCCAAACCCAAAGTTACTGTGCCCGTGTTTTCGGAAGCCGAGCTTTCAGGCTTATCAGATTCCGATTTATCTGACGACTCAGACGTCCTTTCTATTTCTTCGGTAGTTATAGGCTTTGTAACAGATTCTGATTCATCTGATGACTCCGATGTCTTTTCTATTTCTGCCGTAGTCTTTGTTCCTTTATTTTTGGCGACGTGGCTTTTAGTTTTATGAATTTCTGATTTAAGTGACGACTCTGTAATATTTTCTATTTCCTCCGCAATTAGAGTCGTTGTTCCTTTATTTTCGGTAACTTGACTTTCACTCTTATCAAGTTCCGAATCTTCAGACGACTCTGATATCTTTTGGAATCCTTCTGAAGTCCCTGTTTCTTTGGTGGCATGACTTTCAGTATTATTCGATTTCTCTGAAGATTCTGCAATCTCTTCTATTATGGACATTTCGGTTTCAGTGGACTTGCTAAAACTTCCTGTTGTAGTATTCTCTTCAAATTTCGTACTTTTGGTATGATTTTTCGTTTTCGTCTTTGATTTGAGATGAAATATTTTTGCTATATGACTTTTATGGTGGTCATGCACATCAGTGCTCATAGGACTTTCAGTATTATTTGTGCTTTCAGTGAGCAAATCAAGATATTCTTTTGTAACCCCAGATTTCGACGTAGTTTGTTTCCTGGTGTTCTTGAAAGAAGAGCTAATAATATCATCCATATCTTCTTCAGTTCCGCTGTCGGTTTCTATATGAATTGTTTTATCTGAAATTAATTGTATTGTTTCCATCTTACCGTACTCATCACTTGCTAACTCAGTAGTTCTTTTATCATTTTTAGAAATTTCATAATCTTTCGGCGATTCAGTAAATTGAATTTGATCAATGGGCGTTAATGTTTTTCCATCTTGCGGAACATTAATTGGAATGGTCGGTCTTTCATGTGTCGTAAAAAAATCTGTCTTAGAAACGTGTTCCTCGGTTGTCGCATCAGTCAACTCTTTTTCTGTTACCTCAGGATTGTACCTGGTTTGGGGGTTTATATCATTCGTAGTCGGATATTTATCAGTCAAAAAAATTTCATTTTCTTTAAGTTTAGATTCAAATTCTTTAGAACCACTCTCTTCGGTGGCACGCGCCTCAGTAGAAGCTTCAAAATTTGATTCCGGCGTTGATTCCAACCTTTGCAACTCAGTTATTTGAGTTCCTTCTATTTTATTATTGATACTGGATATCGCAGTCGCATGTTTCTCGTTCGAAAAATTATCACTTTCTGTGAATTCAGAGCCAATTTCGCTAATATTTCCTTCTTCTAAAGTGACTTCATTTGGTTGTACTGTTGTAGATGCTTCAATGGTAGCCAACGAAGAAAGCTGAATCTCTGGCGTTGCTTGATTTCCAATTAAACCAGCACTGGAGCTGCTAGATTTAAATACAGGTTTAGAAGATATAAAATACGTGCTACCCCCGATAGGCTTGGTGAGGTCAGGGGAAAGGAACGTAGTCTTTGTAAATATGAAAGGAACCGTTGGGAATATCGATGTATCATCTGCCAGGCCAATTGTTTCTGTTGCAATTTCTTGAGGAGCATTTGTTAGCATTTTCTGTTCTGATGGGGTACTCATTGTAACGGAGTCAACAGCGAGGTCCGATTCTTGAGAAGATGCTACGGTGGTAGTAACTGGTCTACCCCAATCCATAGGAGAATAATGTTCTACTCCACTAATGTGGGGTTTCCATGAGATTTCAGATTCAGCGTTTGTTGGAGTCATTGATACCCTGGTTAATACAATATTTTCTTGTTCATTTTGATATCCAACAGTCTTTGTTGAAGCTCTTTCAGTAAAGATCTGCTCTAAAGTATCCCGAGCAGGAGTAGTTGCAGGTTTACCCCAATCGATAGGAGAGTAATGTTCTACTCCAGTAATGTGGGGTTTCCAGGAGATTTCTGATTGAGCGTTTGTTGGAGTCATTGAGACCCTGGTTAATGTAATATTTTCTTGTTCATTTTGATTCCCTACAGTCTTTGTTGAAACTCTTTCAGTAAAGATCTGTTCTGAAGTATCCCGAGCTAGAGTGGTTGCAGTTGCGGGTTTACCCCAATCCATAGGAGAATAATGTTCAACATCCGTAATATGTGGTTTCCAAGAAATAGTCGATTTCCCACTAGCTCCTGTTGGTTGAACATACTGCTTCTGTGCTGGAGGAGTCTTTGGCGTTACCACCTGAGCATTGCTCTTCGATTCCAGAGAAGTTGCCCCTGGTTTGCCCCAATCCATAGGTGAATATGTTTCAACTCCAGTAATATGAGGTTTCCTAGTGATAGTGGATTTCCCTGATTCCATTAGATTCCCAGATGTAGGACCCCCCTGAAGGTTACCTTGATGCATTTGCCCATTCACCTTATTTGAGGAATGTACGTTGGAACCCTTAAGTTTACCACTATTTGTTGTTTGCAAATATCTATCATTTTCTAATTTGACAGCATCATCAACAACTTTTTCAGTTGTAGCACCCCCAAAATTTAGTGTCCATACCTCATCTTTGTCAAGGTAATCGTAATCTTCACTATCTTTTCCCGTCGTACGGGTATGACTAATTTTATCCAGAAAATTACGTTTGTTTAGTCCAGTTTTAGTCATTGTCCCAAATCGATGCTTAAACAGTCGATACGGATTGTAATGAATTGAACGCGTCCGTCGAATATCATCATTTGATTCATTTATTTCTAGGGGCGATCTTTGATTGACTGGGAATTTTGAATGTCTTGATCTAAAAAACGGTTTTGCTCTCGTTTATTATTCGTAAAGCCAAACAATTTTCGCCAAATTTTTTTCGGTTTTATTTTCTTCTTTCCGCCGTGGTATTCGTCAGCACCTTCACCTCGGTCACTTTTATTTCCGTCTTCATCATTGATATGGGCATTAGAAATACCAGTCAACCTGCTTAGATTGCGTTTCTGTCGCGAACTGTCCCGTTTTCGCAATTGTTCTATAATCGCCTCAATTTCTTGCGCCACTGATAAATCCCGCTGCAGCCTATTATTAATACGTGCAGAATCTACGTAATCGTAATCGTTTTGTTGGACCGCTTTCAATGTGGTGGGATTGAAAAGTTCTGATGGTTTAACATTCTTATCTACATCTGGTACATCAGCACGTTTCGACTTATTCTGACACATAATCTTAACAGCTAGGCGCTGCAAAGCAGACTTTTCTTCATCGCTTAAGTCACTCATTAAACTAGTTGACGCTTTTTCCGAGTTTGCCATGTCTAGCTGCTCCTGAGCAGAATGCAGAGGATCGACGGCGTCCGCCAATTTTTGATCAACTATTTTAAGATTCTCTATGATCGCACTCAGGGCGCATTTATCCATAGATTTTTTCGTAATTTTAGGCATGATCATGGATGTAGCACTTACCTCTGGCAAGGAAGTTGTTGGACTTGCCAACACCACGAGTTGGTCCGGAGGAAGGAATTGTCCCTGTTGACATGGCTGTGTGGTGACGGCATGAGTTACTGGCACAGGTGTAGTAAGAAATACCTGACGTTTCCCTTTCAATTTGTTCTTAGCTTTGTGTTTCTTATGAGGGCGTGCATTTCCTTTGCAGGAACTTTTCTTTTTCTCATCATCCGGCAGAATTGTGTCGCAGATATCATTCTCCTCTTTACTTTCACATGGACTATCTGGATCCCCTTTTGTCTGAAATACCCATCCATGTTAAACATATTTAAATCATTATATTATAGTAATGTACCTTCTCTGTTGTTGTTGTTGTAGTTATATTGACATGATCAAATGGACATATATGCACTGGTGGTGGTGATGTAGTTGTTTTATCATCATCGTCGTTACTAATAATATTATAGCCACCTTCGCCAACACTTTCCTCAGGTTCTTTATTACAATCGCCGTTCGAGTCATTATACACCATAAAAGTTTGCTGTAATTTCTCGCATGCTTTCCCATGACAGACAGGTATCGACGCTGTTTTCCCATCAGCCAGACTAACATTGTACACTGGTTCATGTGTCTCTGAATTGGCTCGTTTAGCAATATGTCCGACTAATGCTACTGTAGTTGGTAATTCTTTCTTATACTTGACACCTATTTCTTTTATTAAATCATTTTCCCAGTTGTATGGATTACTGTAGGTAGGGAATCTAGATGTGGTTTTTAAATTCGTAGCTTTCGATATCGTAGTCACAGTGTATTTCTTAGTAATTGGGAATGACACTGCAGAAGTTGGAAATATGGAAGTTGTCACCGTTGAAACTTTTGCAGGTTGCGTTGTTAAATGTGTGGTATATATTGGGCTTGGTGAAGGAACAAATCTAACATTTTTATAAGATTGTGATTCCTCGTCACTAATAGGGTATACTTTTAACAACTGATCAAAATTTGTAATTCCAAAATCGGTGTATATGAATCTTTTCCGCCGATTTGGTACCGTCACTTTCCTCTGATTCGATAGCGGTACGTGGTTTTCAAATTCTGCATAAAAACCGTCCGCCCCTAAAAGTGGCTCGTCCTCATATATATTACCAACCGTTGATGGTACAGTACTGTGTGTAGTTGGTTTTGTTATTTGAGTTCTTTTATCTGCTCCTCTGGATGAATGCACGGTACCTGATGATTTTGTATAAGAACTAGCAGTTGCTCTGCTTACCATCGCTCTTCCCTCAGATTGAGGGTTTTCTGCATTAGTTGAAGCCGTATTTGATACAGTTCGGACTTCAACAACTTTATCGTCTCTATCAGGTGATGGCGTCCCAACAAATTGTTGCGGGGATGTGTTGACATTAATCAAAACATTCTCAGCGAAACTATTCATTTTCAAGCGAATATCTTTAGTTTCATCTGCCAAATTTCCCAAAAATGTCCTGCCATTCGATATGGATATTGGATAATGAACAAGTCGTTTTCGTCGAGCTCGTTGCTTGTACTGCCTCATTCGAAAATTCAGAACCCGCTCCATATCTGTTTTTCGTGAAGGACTAGTATCACTCGGAGCTAAAACATTTCCCAAATTCCCTGAATCTATACTTGTCGCCTTAACCTCCTTCTTCACAGGTGGCAGGGCAAGTCCGGTGTACTCGGGTTCGATAATATCAGCAAAATCAGCCACCTCGTCGAAATCGATGGCCCGTTTCTGTACCTTACCTATCTCGCATAGAATTCGTTGCGGAATGTTGAAAATTAGTATGAGCAGCATCAACGCATATAAGCTGCAAAACAGATGTTGTAGTATCAATTCTTTTTATATACTGGCATTTTAAACTTACGAATTTACATGCAAACGCATCTGATAGTATCTAGAAAGAGGCAGCAAATTGTCATTATTTCGCAGAGAGATTGCAACTACGCACGATAAAAGAACTACATGAAATTTCTTCAAACACAAGACCTAAAGACGCCACAATGGCGATGGCGCACTTTTCCGGTGTTATTTGCCCGCAATTGGCACGCGAATACCTCTTAATAAAAGTGTATAAAATGACTTATCAGTCACAGTGAGTTTAGCGTGGAACGCGAATGACATACTGCTGACGGATAACACCTTCGATTCAATTAACGAGTGTGCTAAGTACTCAAATATTGGATGTGGGTGTTCGTTCGGATCAAATAAAATCGACGGTGCGAAGCGCCAATATGAGGAAAATCATACATGAAGAAATCTGAGATGGATTCAATAATAAGAGAGACTTTATTTTAGTATTTTGACAATAAGAAATGTCGCAGTGATTATACAACTAATTTTAAATAAATATGACTATTAATCAGTAATTTTATTACTGGGAAACGAGTTTAATGATTTTCCAATTTCGGTTTTATTCATATATTTCTTGAAGATGTATCTTGTTTTACGAATAATCAAATGTAAAATTCACGAATTACGATTTATATCCCCAATAAACACGGTATTATATAATAAGAATACAGAATGGCGTTAAAAATCAAAATTTCGTATTTTTATCCTCTCTAATTGTAAACCTACAAGAAAAACTCACTCTACGAACTGCGTGCATGCAGGTAGACGAACATTTTTCCTCGCAACAGGGCTTCCAGTCCCCCGCGTACAAATCCGAGCTTTTCATCTAATGAAAACAAAGAGACGACAGAGATCTACATCCAGCCTGAAACCAATAAAAAAAGCGAGAACACGCATGTGAGAATCACGGGAGTCGCTTTCCGATTGCGGCACACGCCGAAACCTTGCAACTCAATATGCCGGGCATTTACCAAATCTCATTTGTCACGAGAATATAATCTGGCTTGCGCAAAGAAAACATGCCCAAGTCAATTACGCACATGAACATAATATCTTTCGGTGTTCCGCGATTCCTTTCCAACTCATAGAAATAAAAAAAATACAATTTTCATTTAGCACTAAATAAAGCTCTTCAGAAATTTATCTCTTGTTATCTGTTTGATGCGCATTAATTAATTTGTTTACACCTATATTCGCCATATGGCAATGTTATGCTTGGTACTGTTTAAGCCAATCGCGTGAATGTCGTCGGAGGGCCCCTGGTAGCTGACATCCAGGTATAAAAGCGGAAAAGCCAAGCAAACGTTTTCAGTTCGCGTCTACCTTGCGTCGGGACCGGAAAATTGCGATGCGCAAGTTCTAAGACTTCAGCAAAGAACGAAATATGGGGATATTTTGTGTGTGCATCATACTGTCACTCGTGGAATGGAACATTGCAAATCCAGCACGAAACATACGTAAGTTAATTGAATCACATATTAAATACTCGTGCTATTGTTAGTCACTACGACAACAACGAAAGAAGAAAAATTGAAAAGTTTCGAACTTGTCGAGGACAATTTAACTTATTCAATTACGAGTTAATCCTGGCCGCAAGGCAGATTACTTTAAATCGCTCCTAAAATTCTCATTTCTATTTACTTCTTCTTTCTTAAGTATCCCTTTTGTTATTTAATTTTTACTGTAATTGTAATCATTTTTTTTACATAATTTTTACGACTACTCG
>JAODAC010009507.1:0-27134 GCA_027575185.1 Mimaenictus wilsoni
TTTGTATTTTTGTTTGATGCTTTCCAAGTTTCGCAGCCATATAGTAGTACGGATTTTACGTTTGTTCTAAATAAACGCATTTTTGTGTGTTGTGAGTATGTGCTGGATCTCCAAACTTTGTCAAGAGATCTAAACGAATTTTGGGCTTTCTTTATGCAGTTGTGTATGTCCGCATCGGTTCCGCCTGTCTTGTTTATTATACTTCCTAAATATAGGAATTCACTTACATCGTCGATGACTTTGCCATCACATCATTGATGACTACTAACAATTTTTGTCATTTGTCGATCTGTGAATCGCATTACTGCAATCGGTAAATCAACGCTCGATCATCATTGTGGGCAATTGTGGCAATACAATATTACCTTTGTGCGTTGATTGCGCGCCGCGCCGAGGCCGCACTCATCCGCGACACACCGAGATCGACACGCGGAAATTGCACCGCTATTGGCTGCCATCGGTCACCAAATTGCTCACCGCCGCGTTACCAATACGCGTAGATCACTTACCTACGCCTAGAATACCATGAACACTATCGCTGGAAGAGTTGGAACGATTGTGATGATAATTTGCGTTCTTTTCTGTTTTGTTTTCCAGCCTGCACGTGTGCAACTCGCGGGCGGGGAGTTACTGCTGTCCCGGCTGGAAGATGAACAAATTCGGCCACTGTCATATACGTAAGTAAAGCTGGTCGTATCCGGAGGGCAGCAATTAGAATTGCATTGGAATTGCTTCCTTATGCGGCAAATCGCTCCGATTTGTGATCGATTATCGGCAGTTCCCATGCATTTGCGTGCGATACCCTTTCATTATTCGGGATTTATGCGCTTGCGGTGGGAGTGCCCAATCGATTATTGGTAATCATTGTTGTTTGCGAATGTTTACAGCTATTTGTATAAACTCGTGCGCACCTGGTTTCTGTGTGCATCCGAATCTTTGTCGATGTGAGAATGGTTCGATGAATTCCACTTGTGCTTTGGAACGGACAGGTATGGACATTACCTTCAGAATTGGCAATATTTCAATGGTTTTTTAATGTTTTTGTTTTTCTGTAGTACCTGGAGGTTGTAAAGCCATGTGCATGTTCGGTGGTACCTGCAGGGATGGCAAATGCGAGTGTACACCGGGTTATACAGGCGAATTCTGCACAGAACGTAAGTTTCTTATTCATTCAAATCATTTAAGTCAATATTTCACAAAGTGGCAATTGAACAGGTGCTTGTAGAAATAGTTGCCCGATACACATAGTCGTTTCCCAGCAACTTTTCCGGCTCCGAATCAATCTTTATCACAGATTTACATTTTAACTGGTCCTTTGTCGGATCTCTGCAATTTTACAACCTTGTCCCCTTACTGTCTATCCAGAAAATGCCCAAGGGGATTCCAGCACTTATCCAATTGAATATTGTTCCTACTTTTTAGTTTCCCAATTCTGAAGGGGTATTCCCCATTAACGTCCTTCAAGTTTAACTTCAAGGGGGAACTTAACTTTTAACACTTTTATAATATGTGTGCTTTATCCTAGTTCCTTAATGGTTTCCTAAGAGGTTGATCCCCAGTATACCTTTTTTACATTAATCCTGGGCGGTCAACGCAATTAGCACTGCGACCAACTTTCATCTATTGTGCATGTATCACCAACTACAACTACGGACCAACAAAGGAGATTACCTTCGAAAAGACTAGAATCTGCTTTACCGATTTCCCCTTGAATTCAGCAAGACCAAGCTGCTCGCTGCATAGCAAAGAAAGTCTTTCATGTACTAGGGATGCACAAGTGCAAACTAGGTGCTCGGTCGTCTCTACCTCGGCTTTACATAATCTGCAACTTGTGAGGTCGTCTTTGCCAATATTGGCTAGGTGGTATCAGACCTCGGTATGACCGTATCCTTATATCGCTTTTTTCAGCTTTATAATTTCTTGTGCTCTGTTGAATGATGCATCAAGGAGCCACTTGGCCTGCCTAGTCCCTCCAGGCGATTTTGTGTCTAACACGACACCATTTCTTGATCTATTCCTTCACAGTGGGCTTTGATACTCCACAGGTTGGTTGGTTGGTAGGTTGGTACAATGCCTTGGTGCGCAGGCACGCACTGTATTGTGAGTTTATTGCCGCGCCCCAATTTCTTGAGCACTGTTTTGCAGTTCCAAGTTTCTCTTGACTTGCACTGCTCATCGCGAAGGGCCGCTTCACAATCTATCATGATATAAGTATTGCTTTTGAGGCACTGCTGGGCACAAAGCTCTATAGCCATGATTTCTGCCTGAATTATGAAGGACGCCTTACTGACGGCGACGGATTTGTTCCAATTTGGCCCAATTTGTCCTCGGATATGCTCTCGACCTTAGCGATAGCAGCTGGGCGCCACTGTCAAGCCACAGTTGAAGTCGTATATCGAGGATATATTGTTCATCGGGAACTCGGTAAGCTCAGCCCCACTCATCATTAAATTTCTGGATCGTAATAGTCCCATTCTCGAGGCGCTTCTAATGGCTGCGCCTTCAATGGCGATTGGTAGGGGCGGAATGGCTAAAAGCGCAGTTAACGCGATAGTGGGGGTAGTGTTTCCCGCCCCCGTTATGCCAAGGCAGACAAGACTTTGAAGCCTTTACAGTTATCTTCTCCTTCACTTTCTGTCACCATATTAGGCTGGCATATGTAATAATTGGAGATATCGCCATGACATAAACCCAATATATCATACGCGGTTGCAGACCCCAATTATTTCCAAACATTTTACAACACTCCCAGAATGCCATTGCAGCCTTCTGGCGTGTTTTCTCAATGTGGTTTGACCAGTTTAGCTTGCTATCCAGGGTAACGCTATGTATCCCCAGTATACATAATGGTTTCATTCTATCTGGGTTTCGTCCTTACAGGTACCCCTAGGATTGATTATTCAACCAGGTTTTAATTGTATGAAGTTGCTATGAACTGATTGGGAATGTCAAGCCTTGATTTTCTAAGCACCCAGATCAACTCAAAAACATCCAGAGGGAATATACATTGTCATTAATCCAAAAGACTATCAAAGGGAACTCCAATCTTCACCCATTCCTATGTTTCTCTTATTCCTCTGTTGAATCAACTCGAAAACGTACTTCCCATTACCATCCGTCCAATATAATTTCCAGAGGAAACCAGTTTTATTATGCTCTATATGTGACCCTTACCATAAACTTTTTCTAAGTGCTGATAATATGCCGGCGAATCAATCACTGCCGTAAGTCTATATGCTCACTAGTATCCGTCCTCGCGAGACCCTTAAACTGATTTATGCAACCTGGTTCTGAGTGTTAGATGATCCTAGGAACTGATTGGAAATAACAAGTTTTTATTTCTGCATATCCGAAGCCACTGTGCCCATGCAAATCATCAACAGCCATCTAAATTTTAGATTGTTCTTGCTCTTCTATTGTAACTCCCAAGGAGAACCCTTTCATTTATGGAACAAAACCCATCGATTGATTATACAATATTCCAAGCCATGGGTTCTAAATATTCTAAGCCACTATCCAGAAAACAAGGATTTTCAATTGCCCTCAATCCAAGAAGAAGTTCATAGAGACTCCAGAACCTATCTAATTATAGGTTCTTCCTGCTCAACTGGATGAGCGGGAAGAACCTGGATGGTAATGGATACTCCTGCTTGGATAATATATACATTCCACTTTTATAATCTCTCTACTCTTCCTGTGATCCTTCCTTTCACTTTCCGGATTGGAACAACAAGGGCTAGAAGTTTCAGACTGATATCAAATTGATTCATATGTCTGTCTTTCCTAGCCGTTTGCGTTGAGTCCTGTAAAAATGGCGGACGCTGTATTGGTCCAGATAGATGTGCCTGCGTTTATGGCTTCACTGGACACCATTGTGAACACGGTAACCATACCTGAACATCCTCCTTTCAAAATAACAAATTAAATGTTCTACCCAAAACAGATCTTCGCACTGGTCCATGTTACACCGGTATCAGAGGCAACCTCTGCGTAAACCAACTCCAAGGAGTCGTCTGTACCAAAACGTTATGCTGTGCCACAGTGGGTAAAGCCTGGGGTCATCCCTGTGAACACTGTCCTCGAACTTTAGAGTGCGATGTTGGATTCATCAAAAATAAGAAGACCAATGAGTGTGTCGGTAATAACGTAAAGACTTCATCATGAATGTCTATGTGATCATGATTAACGTTTTTAGATATTAATGAATGTGAGGCTATACCTCATCTCTGTCATGGTGGTTCCTGTGTTAATACAATTGGCAGCTTCGATTGTGAATGTCCCGAGGGACAAGCTCGCAATCCGGATACAAATCAATGTGATGATCGAGATGAGTGTCAGGATGAGGGGATTTGTGAAAACGGACGTTGCGTAAACACTGTGAATGGTTACTATTGTTTGTGTAATCCTGGTTTTATTCAGAGTCAGGACAGGACCTATTGTATTGATGGACGTCAAGGGGCTTGTTATACTAGTAGGGTTGGGGATTATTGTCGGAATCAGTTGACTCATAGACTATCGAAGAAGGATTGTTGTTGTGGTGTGAATATGGGACAAGGATGGGGACCGGATTGTGACAGGTGTCCTCAACATGGCGAAGGTAAGTCTTTCCAGTTCTGTCACAGTCGCCAAACGGTCATTAAATTTATATATTACTGATTAGATGAACACAGAATACTTTGCGCTGGAGGTATTGGTGTCTTCAAACACCCATCTCAAACACCTCATGGTGGGTCAATGACTGAAAATGAAAAAGAAATTGGATTGATCTCCATCAATGAGTGTATCCTTCGCCCAGATATTTGCGGTGAAGGACAGTGTGTTGATACCCGTGATGGGTACGATTGCGTCTGTAAACCTGGCTACAAACATAAAGGTAAATCTCAGAAGGAATGTGAAGATATTGATGAATGTCGTGAAGGAAAGTGCCAAAATGGCCGGTGTACAAATACACCTGGGTCCTTCAATTGCATCTGCCCGCCTGGATTTGATATATCACCTGATGGAAGCATGTGTACTGATCACGACGAATGTAGTGAGATTGGAATGTGTACAAACGGTATCTGCATAAACATGGATGGGTCATTTAAGTGTCAATGTAAGAACGGTTTTAAGTTGTCCCCATCGGGATATGCCTGTATTGACATTGACGAATGTTATGAAAACCCGAGAATCTGCTTGAATGGAAGATGTGATAATACTGCAGGGTCTTATACTTGTGCATGTCTTCCTGGATTTGTGGAGTCTTCAGACCGTACCTTCTGCAGTGACATGGATGAGTGTGCCAATACGGGAATGTGTAATCACGGACGTTGTGTGAACATGGAAGGATCTTTTCAGTGTATTTGTGACTCTGGCTACCGACTTGGACCTGATGGGCATCACTGTGTTGACATCGACGAGTGTATTCACAATCCTTGTACTCATGGCACATGCTTCAATTCCCCAGGAAGTTTCCGGTGTGAGTGCCATGCAGGTTTCAACATTGGACCCGATGGCAGATCATGTTTGGACACCCGCCGTGATTTGTGCTACCAACAATATAGAGATGGTCAGTGTCAGAACCCGAGCACTATAGCTGTCACCAAGAGTAGCTGTTGTTGTTGTACGATAATATCGGGACAACCTATGGGCTGGGGAACAACGTGCCAACCTTGTCCGATGCCCGGTAGTACCGAATTTGATCTATTATGTCCCCATGGAAGTGGTCAGACCTTTGACGGAAATGATATCAATGAATGTGCTCAAAATCCTAACATTTGTGTGAATGGTGCTTGCGAAAATATGATTGCGACATACAGGTGTATCTGTAATCCAGGCTTCAGAGTTGATGATACTGGCAAAGTTTGTACCGACATTAATGAGTGTGAAGAAGAGGAGTTAGTTTGCAGTGGTGGTCAATGTCGGAACACACCGGGAAGTTTCCAGTGTATCTGTCCAACAGGCACCCAGTTGAATCCTAACACATATGTCTGCGAGGACATTGATGAGTGTCAGGAATTAGGACCCGAAGCTTGCTTCAACGGAGAGTGTGTAAACACCCATGGCTCTTACAAGTGCGAATGTGATCCAGGATCAATTTTGGATAACACCGGAAGAATTTGCATAGATAACCGAAAGGGATCCTGTTGGATGAAGATGAACCACGGAAGATGCGAGAACAATCTGCCACAGTTATCACGGAGGCAAGAATGTTGTTGTTCCATTGGTGTTGCTTGGGGTTCACCCTGTGAGCGTTGTAATCGAAATGAATGTGAATGCCCCAAGGGTTATGCGAAAATCGACGGTAAAACCTGTGCCGACGTTAACGAATGCGAGTTGAACCCTGACATTTGTCGAGGAGGTGGTACTTGTGTAAATACAGATGGAGGTTTTACCTGCACTTGTCCACCTGGTCTAACCCTTGATGAAACTCGTAAGTATTCCAACTTCTAGGGTCTTTCTATAAAATTAATATGACTTATTTAGGTACTCAGTGCTTGGATATTAGAAAAGAGCAATGTTTCACCCGGTACAAGCATGGAAAGTGCAACCATGCTGTTGATGGTCTCTTCAGTAAAAACCTGTGTTGTTGTTCCTCCATTGGTAGAGCTTGGGGTGACAAGTGTGAAGCATGCCCAAGGATTGGAACGTCAGCGTTTGCAGAGTTGTGTCCACGGGGACTTGGTTTCATTGAGAGGAAAGACATCAATGAATGTACCGAGTTCCCTGGGATGTGTCAGAATGGAAGGTGTAAGAACACGGTTGGAACCTATAGTTGCAAGTGCAACAAAGGCTACGATTATGATGACAATCGGATCAAGTGTATTGATATTGATGAGTGCAGTATTACAACTGAAAACGTCTGTGGTAGTGGTATTTGCCAGAACACCCCGGGTGATTTTGAATGCAAGTGTCATGAAGGATTTAGGGCTTTACCACCAATGCAAACGTGCATGGGTAAGTATAACCCAGTCAAACTACATTCTTCCCTTTGATGAATCAATTCTTTTCTAGATATTGATGAATGTGACGAACAAATTGGCTTATGTAGAGGTGGTCGCTGCCTGAACACAGAAGGTTCTTACAAGTGCGAATGTCCCCCTGGCCACGAACTTGCTGCGGACAAGCAGTCATGTAAGGATATCGATGAATGTTCCCGAACAAGTGGGATCTGTTCTAATGGCGTGTGTGAAAACATGATGGGCACATATCAGTGCGTCTGTAATGATGGTTACCAACAAACAGGGCTTAAATCACATTGTGAGGATATTGATGAATGTGAGGAGGAACCCTGTGATGATATCTGTATAAACACTCCTGGTAGTTACTCTTGTTCTTGTGGTACCGGATTCGCTCTACAATTAGATGGCAGGACATGCAAGGATATTGACGAGTGTACTGAAAACCCAAGGATTTGTAATGGTGGCAAATGTGATAACATCAACGGAGGGTATATCTGTCATTGTACAGATGGTCTGGTACCTGGACCTGACGGAACATCTTGCCTGGATGTTAATGAGTGTAAACAGAACCCCAATATTTGTGGTAACGGAGAGTGCGTCAACACCTTAGGGTCTTTCCAATGTCGTTGCGAAGATGGATATTCTGTGAAGCCAGATGAAACGTCATGTACTGATGAAGATGAATGTGATCTTGGTATCTTCAATTGTCATACCTTTGCTGATTGCATTAATAACCCTGTAAGTTTTAATCTAATTAAGGAGAATAAAGATTAAAAGGAACCTTATTTCAGGGTTCTTATCAATGTCGGTGTCATGATGGCTTTACTGGAAATGGGATCTCCTGTAGGGACATCAATGAATGTTTGACTAATAACGGGGGGTGCGACCAGAATGCTCAGTGTGTCAACACTGATGGTTCTTTCAAGTGTATCTGCGATGCAGGTTTTAAAGGGGACGGCTATTCCTGCGTTGACATTGATGAGTGTTCTAATGACCCAACTCTCTGTGAAAATGGTCAATGCTTGAATCATCCTGGTGCCTTTAGGTGTGAGTGTGAAATGGGTTTTATTAATCCTAATCAATCTAATGAACAGGCCTGTGTTGGTAAGTAGTCTCTATCCATGACTATTCAATCTTGCAAGATTTTGTTATTTCAGATATTGATGAATGTAAAATGTTTGATCAACTCTGCGTCTATGGTAAATGTGAGAATACGTTCGGCATGTTCCGTTGTGAATGTAATGAAGGTTACAAACTGGATGCTTCTGGTGGTAACTGCACTGATATTGATGAATGTGAAAGCCCACAGAGTTGTCTCTATGGAAAATGCTCCAACACATTGGGTAGCTTCCAATGCCTGTGCCCTCCAAACTATGAGCTAGTGGAGGAAGGCAATGCCTGTATAGATCGAAGAACTTCGAGGTGTTTCCTTCATGTGGACCATAACCGTCGTTGTGAGGATCCCACAGCAGATTATGTTACGAAAGCGGGCTGCTGCTGTTCGGTGGGCAGAGCCTGGGGACCAACTTGTGAGCTATGCCCATCGCATGATAGTAAGGAATACCAGGAGTTGTGTCCCGGTGGAATGGGCTATCACCCAAACTCTCATACCGTCGTCCTCGAAGATATCGACGAATGTGCAGAACACGAAAATCTATGCGAAAACGGACATTGTACAAACACGTTTGGTAGTTTTATGTGTTCCTGTAACGAGGGCTTCCGTCTGGACAATTCCGGAGTGATGTGTGTTGATATTGATGAATGTGCGGAGAATCCGAGTATCTGTCCAATTGGCCAGTGTATCAACGAAGACGGGAAGTACTATTGTGAATGTCCAGATGGTTATATGCCACTTCCAGGCCGTAGGGAATGTGTGGACATGCGGAAGGACCTCTGTTTCTTGAATTACGAACGTTGGACTTGCTCAACACCCATGACACAGAACCAAACAAAGAAGGTCTGCTGTTGTTCAATGGGGCAAGCGTGGGGACAACCTTGCGAACCATGCCCAATTCCAGGCTCCAGTAGGTACAATCGTATACACATTTCCAGACAGATGTGTAATTTACTTTGAAGTTGATAATTGAAATTTTATTTGTTCCACAGCTGATTACATAGGTCTTTGTGGCGGTCGTCCTGGGCAAATTGTGAATCAGCTTACAAACAGAACTGAGGAGATTAATGAGTGTGACCTCATGCCTAATATGTGCAACCATGGTCAATGTATGAACACCCCGGGAAGTTTCGAATGTCAGTGTAATAGGGGATACACCTACGATATCAACTCTCATCAGTGTATCGACGAAAACGAATGTGCCCGAGTACCGAGCCCCTGTGAAGGGAACGCCCAGTGCGTAAACCTTCCAGGAAGTTTCGAATGTCGATGTCCTGAAGGCTATAAACATGGTTCTAGCTTCATGGACTGTGTTGACATCAACGAATGTGTGGAACGACCTCACATCTGTACCAACGGAGAGTGTAAGAACCTTCAGGGAAGCTTCCAATGCATCTGTCACCCAGGTTACGCTCTGACGCAACTTAGAGATAATTGTGCCGATGTAGACGAATGTGCCAGACATCCCAATATCTGTAATGATGGAACTTGTGTAAATATAATCGGATCTTACAAGTGCCACTGCAATGCTGGATTCAAACTGAGTCATAATAATGACTGTGTTGATGTTGATGAATGCCACATGATGCCCTTCTTATGTCGAAATGGTCGGTGTAGGAATAACATCGGATCCTTCCAATGTGAATGCGCTTCAGGTTATACCCTTACTCAAGACAGACATAACTGTAGGGATATCGATGAATGTCATGAACAAGCCGGTACTTGTCCAACGCCAGGTAAATGTCAGAATATCATGGGATCGTTTGTATGTTCCTGTCCTGATGGCTATGAACTCAGTTCCATAACCAACATCTGTGAGGATATTGATGAGTGTGAGACAATGCCTGGGATCTGCGAAAATGGCGTTTGTACCAACACCGACGGAGGTGCATTCTGCACATGCCCAGATGGTTTCATCCTGAATCAACATTCGATGAAATGTGTGGATGTCCGACAAGAGCAGTGCTATGACCACTTCTTCAATCGAAACTGTTCAGAACCTCGAGGAATGAGAATGACCGCGAAGGAGTGCTGTTGTTCCCGTGGTGCTGCCTGGGGTTGGAATTGTGAAGAGTGTCCCAGGGAAGGTTCTTCTGAGTTTGTTAAACTCTGCCCTGAGGGCTTAGGTCGAATGGATACCGGTAACGATATAAACGAATGCGAACTGATGCCGAACGTGTGCGAACGAGGTGATTGCGTAAACACAGATGGTTCCTTCCGGTGCGAGTGTCCTTCCGGATATGTCTTGGATAACACCGGAATGAAGTGTATTGACGATAACGAATGTATAAGCAATCAAAATGTGTGTGGCAATGGTACTTGTATCAACGTCGTTGGTGGATTCGAGTGTTCCTGTAATGATGGTTTTGCCCCGGGACCGTTACAAGTTTGCGAGGACGTAAACGAATGCCATGAGATTGGCAACCAGTGCGGGTTTCGCTGCCACAATGTCCCTGGATCCTTTAGGTGCATTTGTCCTTATGGTTATACTCTTGCTCCGGATGGTAGACACTGTCAAGGTTTGTCCTCTTTTTCTTAACTAAGCTGAACCGTACTTCTGAACACAGCCACTAAATGGCAATTTTTAAATATTTAGATGTTGATGAGTGTATAACGCCAGCAAACAATTGCAAATTCCAATGTAAGAACCAAATCGGATCCTTTATGTGTGTCTGTCCTGCTGGATACTCACAAGTGGGAATGACAGACGATTGTAAGGACATCAATGAGTGTGCAGTTAATCCAGGATTGTGTCCCAACGGCAACTGTGTTAATATGCAAGGATCCTATAGGTGTGATTGCTTCAGCGGATTCGAAACTAGTGAGGATGGAAAATCCTGCATCGGTACGTTCTTCACCCTTCATCCTTTTCCAACTAGATGGCGCCAGGAGTACTAAAGCGCAATAAAATCTTGTAATTTCCTTTGTTTTATCGGTACATCTCCTCAAACTATGCAGACAGGAGGCAGGGACATTGCTTCAGGCAATTAATCCACGGCAGATGTACGGCGAATACACGGGAAATGAAGCCTGTAACAAGGGCAGATTGTTGTTGTTCGATTGGCCAAGCCTGGGGACCGAATTGCGAAATATGCCCTTCGAAATTCTCGCCTCAATATCAAGATCTTTGTTTGGAGATTGGATTCACGGTTGACGGGCAGGGTAATTTCAACATTAACAATGTTAATTACCTCTTAATCGAATTGAAATTCTGTGTATTTGTTTAGATGTTGACGAATGTCTGACAATGCCGGATCTTTGCAAAAATGGCCGTTGTATTAATACGATGGGTTCATATCGTTGTATTTGTAATAAGGGATACAAAGCGGATAATTCAGGATTGGCATGTTATGGTAAGTATGTTTCAGTAATTTTATTCCGTTCCAAAAAGGTTCCAAGAAACCATGAAATAGCTAAAACTCTGAAGGAAGGAAAATAATTGCAAATTGATCTTGACGATAAAATGATTGTCCGTCTTGGGAATACTCGCACGTGATGCGTTTTGCTTCGCAGATGTAAACGAATGTCTTCAGAATCCGTCCCCATGCCAATACAATTGTCAGAACACGGATGGGAGCTACGTGTGTTCCTGTCCCGTCGGATATCTCCTCAATCCGGATAGCACGTCCTGCCGAGACCTGGACGAATGCGCCACCGGGCAGCACATCTGCCAGCACAACTGCATCAACATTCAGGGCAGCTACCAGTGTTCGTGCAGCAAGGGATACAAACAAGATGGCGACGATTGCTTGGGTCCGTTTATTTTTCAATTTACCTTCTTAAATTTCACTTTCTTACAATATCCGTTTACAATCACTCTAACTCAGCGGTTCACAATTCTAAAATTCGTATAGGACAATTTATAAGGACATCCCTCTATAAATTGTTCTATAGCTCGCGAATCTCATGATATATCGTGGTATGCGGGTGATATGGTGATATAAAGGATAATGATGAACAGACTAGTGATGAATAGAGTAGGGGACAGTCTGGGATTTTGGTCAAATTTGCTTCAGGGCGATCTCCTCCTATATTTTCGTGGTATTACGATGCCATTTTAAGAATCACTGCTCTAACTGTTGTTCATAGACATCTCTTGGATGTATTGAGACTTACTTATTATTGTTATGTCAATATTAAACGTTCTTAGGTCAGTATTATTCCTCTAGAATGACTCCCGTACTCATAGTCGTTCCAGAGGGAGTAGAACTCGAAATACTAACACAATCTAATCACTTTAGATATCAACGAATGTAAGGAAGGTGTTTGTCCAACCCCGGGACGTTGTGTCAACACCCGAGGAAGCTTTAAATGTATCTGTCCACATGGGTTCAAGCTGGATGAGACAGGGACGTATTGTATTGATGCTGATGAATGTTTGGATGATACCAAATGCCCTGAAGGTTAGTACATTGAAAGATCTTGTTTGTTGGGACCCAGGTTTAACCTTGGACATTTAGTGTATGATATTTCTAGAGTGGGTTTAATTGCATTTTTGATACTACCTAGGTTGTCAGAATCTGATAGGAGGTTACAAATGCGGATGTCCCGATGGTTACGTCCTGCATCCACACTATAATCACTGCATTGATAAGAACGAATGTTTGGATAGTCCTTGCGGAGCGAACGGAAACTGTTTCAACACCCTGGGGAGTTACAGATGCGGCTGTCCCGACGGCCATCAGTTTGATTCTCGACTGAATATTTGCATGCAGGTATTAGAAGTCGGGCGCGTGCCGGCCGAAGGTGGTAGCTTTGGGGAATGCTAAGTTGCTAAGTGAAACTGTTGCAGATGAGTTCGATGTGCTTCGGAGCACCGTGCAGTTTCGGTTGCACGGC
This sequence comes from Mimaenictus wilsoni, assembly GCA_027575185.1. Taxonomy (NCBI): domain Eukaryota; kingdom Metazoa; phylum Arthropoda; class Insecta; order Coleoptera; family Staphylinidae; genus Mimaenictus; species Mimaenictus wilsoni. The sequence goes on from JAODAC010009507.1 coordinate 12,895, forward strand.
GGGCGCCCAGGGCTATTCCTGTCGCTGTCCCCAAGGATATCAGAACATTAGTCCGGGTCACTGCATCGCGACGATTTCGCCGCCTGCGGGCGGCTATCGGCAGGATATCGGCAACGTGCCTGTTTACCAGCTCGGCGAGAGTCAGGCCGGCGAGGATAAAATTATTGGCTCCGAAGGTTGCTTCTCTTGCAAGGTGAGTGCCTTTCAGCGATTTTCTAGGCATTCATAACATTTTCCCAACTAACTTATAATTGAGAGGATGGAGAAATTGAGATTTATCTCAAGTTATGCTAATTTTAATGCCTAGTTAAATGGACGTCATCGTCGTGATTCGCGACTACGAAGACAAAGGGCTTTACTCGCAAGTAACTCAACGGAAGCGTTGGAACAATTACTTCGAAGACCTTCGGGCAACGGCGTCAAGAGGAAGATGAGACGGATGAGGAGACATGGTTATGGTGAGGATATCGAGCTGAAGATTAATTTGAGCCAGACGAAACATCGTATGAGGATTGTTAAAATTCAGCCTTCAGTAAAGGTAAATTCTTGTTTTTTTTCTTAAATTTCAAGTCACGTGAGACTATCGTTTTCGTATACCATTTACCAAATTTAATATGCATCTCTTTGAATGCGCCTCTTTGAATTACACTTCTTCGTGCATATTCTCTGCACATTTTGGCAATACTTATTATTTGTATGACTGTAGTGTACTCATCTTAGAACAATGAAAGTTTCGTATCCTTTGTACGCTTCTTAGAACTATCAAATATTCCTTTCTGGCGCTTTGACCTCTTAGTCTAATGAATTCGTCTCTTGGCTAAACTTTCCAGCTTCAGTTTTCATAATTGTATACTAAATACTTAATCAAGCATTCGCTATAGTACTATCAATATCTATCCCCATTCAGCGTCTAGGCGAATAAAGAAAATGAAATGATTTGCATTAATTGAAAGCGAGAATGATAATGCATCCGGTCGGATTTGAACCGGAATCCACCAAATTTCGACTATGATACGATGGGAGCCTTTGTGGCTGTACATGGTAGTGTTTCTAGGGCTAGTACTAGTAGTATCTAAGTTTCATTCCGTATTCCCTATTTTATTTTTTATTTATTCAACAACCTTTTTCTACCACATAAGTGTAAGGGAAGTGTAAGGGAAGTGTAAGGGTGTAAGGGGATAGTAACTTTCACCCGATCCAATCCGGTCTCGCTACTGATGGTACTTGCTCTGAACTTTTTCGTGCATATGTGTTCCGGGGACCGTTGCAAGCGAATCGCCCAACCTTCATTCACGTTTTTACCGTGAAATCAGGAGTTCATCGTCGGCGCCGCAGCCACTTGTTGAGTGAGGAGACCAAGTGGTCACCCATCCAACGCCTAGCTACGTCCGACGTTGCTTAACTGCAGTGATCTAACGAGTACCGAGCTCCACAACGCGGCAAGCCGCCGCTATTCCCTATTTTAATTTATAGGAATTGTAGGATCTCGTTGTAACTCACTGCATTATTTAAATATCGTCATATATTTCTTGTCTGCAACTTTTTTAACTTATTTCATTGGTTACCAATTGGCTAAGCAGGTCAGATACATAACGATAAAGTATCTGCCTAGAAAATGGTTCAAAAGTGCAACATTAGATCACTATAGTTCTCTTGGAGAAAGATATACTGAACATTGTGCAGAACAATCCAACTAGACTACCGCAACTCTTACAAAAATAAATACTCTCTAGATGTAGGTAGATTAATGGTGTAATATTGTCAAGATTAGTCAATATTGACAGGAAACGCAATTAAATCTGCTTAATATTACTGAATGCTTGAATATAAATTTACCTTCTTTGATTTCTTTTCATCTGATATACTTCTCTAGCAGATATCCCTTCATTAGTACCTAAACTTAATCAAAATAGATTTTAATATCATGATAATTTATTGTAATGTAGTCAAAGCGTTGCCTCATTTCATGTTAAGGTGCATTGTTGCATGATTAATAGGAATATCAATAAGATGAAGTGGTACATCTTATTGAAAATGGATTATGTATTTTTAAACATGATGGACTTAACCTATCATAATATATTAAAATTTGAGCTTGCAAATTTGAATAATTTCACTTCGCTTGACCATGCTTCGCGGTGTTCAACCAAACAAATCTGACGTAACTTATCCTAATCTATCTAGTTAAACCTAATATAACTCAATCTAACCTTTTTACTGTTTGTGGAAAGCTTTTATGTCCTGAGTGTGGAACCGATCTCTTGACCTACCTTACCTGAACTGAAATTACATCCCCGTGTTGCCAACAGCAACATCAACCCTCGTATAGACACGGATCCTTTATTTTAGTAAGACCCGAAGACCCGTTCGTTGTCAGTAATGATTGAGCTGCTGAGAGAAGTTGACACGATAAAGTTTCAGATGTGACTAACTTTATTTACAAAAATTTACGGTTACTTCGTCTGGGGTTCGCACCCCTCACATATCCTTCTGCCACAATCTTCCACCATACGAACCTACCCTAGACCAATTCTAGCACACCCCGCCTACTCTCTCTCTCTCCCTCTCAACTCACACAGGGTGTGCCCAGAAAGTCTTACCAACTTCACCAGCACTTTTTAGGATATCTGACTCGCATATATTGGGTCTGCGGTAGCTTGCGTCAAAGAGCCCCCGATCGGCAGGGGGACAGACAAAGCGCAGCCATGAATGTCCTTAATCAAAGCCATCACTTTGGCTGTACTGTCCCGCGTCTTTCCTAAAATGTCCAAATCTGTGTGCCATCAACTTTCTATAAATCTCTGCCAAGTGCTCTCTATATTGATATACATTTTCTGAAATTGTCCAAACTCTAATAAATCGACACATCATGAACATGAATAGCTAAAATATTCGTACATTTTAAGAAAGACCAAGGGTTCTCAACAACCCGTTTGACAATCTCTTACCGCGGAAATCGTCCTCAAAGGCTTAACATTACGCGATAGGTGACTGGACCTTATAGACCCATGCTCAACATACTCCTGGCGAACCTTGCGATTTCATCCCAGGCTCTAACATCCCACTCTCTAGACACTCTGGGGTGATGAACATAGCTTCTCCAAGCTTTCTCTGTTCTATTTCCCATCTACTGCAAGATTCGATCAAGTGCTCGGCATCCTCAACTTCTCCATTGCCACAGTACCAATGATGAATGGTCGCAGCCTTGTCGATTCTGTGAAGGTATTCTCCGAACTCGCCATGATCCGTCCACAGCTGTGCCAGATAGTAATCTATTTCCCTGTGTTGACGGTCTAACCCTCGCTGTCCACTCACTCTGGCCTCTCCTGGTACTATTCCTTCAGTCATCGGGCAGAACGTTAGCCCGATGACTGAAGGAATAGTACCAGGAGAGCGTGCGTCCTCTTTTCTTCCTTCCAATCTCTCTGTTTCTCCTCTCTGTTGGCTTAAAGTACGCTGGTGGTAATGAGGCCAAGCTCTCAGCCACGGCGCTGGACATAGTGGTACTTTTCTTAAGGCGAACCCAACCTAACCCAAACTAACCCAACCTAACTCTATCCAACCCTAACTAACCCTACCTAACCCAACCTGATCCAACCTATCATCATCTAAGCCGACCTAATCAATTCTAACCTGACCCAAGCTAACCTAACCTAGCATAACTCTAGGTGTAACCTATCTAACCTGAGCAAAACAGTTATGACACACAGCGTCTCTTTCTAAAAATATAAATGCTAAAATCCCTCGTTATTTCTTATCCGAACAGAAGGAAATGGAATACACGCTTGTAAAAGGCACGGATCTGCACAAATTCGAGCTGATCAAGAAGAACGGCGTGTGGGCGTTGCACTTCAAGAGACGCCTGAAGCATCCGGGCAAGTTCGACATCGTCATCCACGGCCGGCCAGTCCGCGACATCACTCCGACGACGGAAGCGACGACAAAGGACGTCGACCAGGCTGACACGATCGCCATCACCGATGAGCCCCCAACGCCAACCGAGGTCAATCCCATCGAAAATGTCGCCTACGAAAAACCGCTTACGCTTAAAGTGCGCCTCATCGTCGTCGAATAACTTCCAGAGCAAAAAAATAAAATAAATAAAGCAAGAAGCACATACCATGAAAGTCATTCATATTTAGATAGAAAAATCAAACGCGAAACGCCAAAAATGAATCAAAACAAATCGAAATTCGTTTAAGATAATGTGTACTGCCATATTCACATGTGTTTAATTTTTTTGTTTAGTTGTTAGCAAAACTGCTGCCATAAATTATTATCGTCTCGCTGCTGTAGTGTTCAATCTGCAAACGAATGTGTTCAATCCAAAACGATGTGAAACATGGGCCATTCGCTTCTATTTCACGTTTTTATTATATATATATTTTTTAAATATATGAATATTTGTTTATAGTTTGGTTTAGTTGTAATCTAGGACGAGTATTAACAGAACAGTACGAAGGGATGTGCATGAAGTAAGTTATCGAGAAATGAGTTTAGACGATTTTATTATTTTTTTGCATTGAATTTTAAATATTTATGATACTAATAATATTGTATTTGTATAAATATGATTTACACTGATATTCGATGCGATTATAGAGAGCTATACATATTAGGGTTAGATGTTGAACAATTACTATTGGATGACAATAATTACATAAGGAATATGACGGAGAAGGGTTGCAGGATCAATGTTTTGATATGAGTACATTTTGAGAAATGCTGTCTGTATACCTAAGTTACCCCAAATGATTGTATAAAATTTTATTGCTTACAAACTGAAATATAAAACATTTTCAAATGTATTTTCTACTTTCAATAATTTATGTTAATGAAAAACAGGAAGATTTTGTGTTTTTAGCCAGATAAGGAAGGATATACATTTATAACATGTTAGTCATAGAATAAATCCTATCCTGAAATAGTACAACAAACATGGGATCGTATCAGTTCCCTCAAGAAATTGCAGATCGAGCTGATGGCGAACCGAGCCGTTTGTTTAATATGCACATTTCATTATCAATTCTGATTAAGTAATAGCATTTACATCAAACCGTGGCGAAGTTTTTGGCAAGCCAGTTAGGTAATGTAATGTGTTCATAGTAGTTTCATAGCTACGTGTGTCGTTGCAGAGCGTGCTAGAGTGCTCTGGCATGCATCGAGAGTGTTACTTTTGATAAAGACTAACGGCACTTTATGAAATTTTAGCATCCTTGGATCCCAATAGCTACTTATAATGATGGCCTAATGGCTTGAACGTGAAAGTCCAGATCAGACAAATTGATCAAACGACTTTTTATGCTCCGTTGAAGCGGATCATGAAGACTTTATGGTCCTTCGAAACGGATAACTCGCCAGATTTCAGATGCAAAACCTAGAACTGGACAATAAAACACGTTACCTTTGAAGAGAGGGAGAGAGAGAGAGAGTCATTCAATGATCGTAGTGATTTGAAAGTAGCAGCAGGACAGGCCAAAAGATGGAATTCCTCTTTACCAATATATCTCAGAATTACTCGGAAACTTATTTAACTTCATAATGAATTTAATAGATGGTAGATGGAATAAGAGTCGACGTTCCAAGAGAATTAGTTTCCGCAAAATGCATCATACTTCCTTATTGTCAGAAAGAAAGAGAGAGAGAGAGAGAGAGAGAGTAAAATTAACATTCTTAATTCCTCAAGCAAAACATCGGCAGGTTCCTGCAATGACGCAACAATCATCATCAGTCCCCGACAAACATGAACTTTCAAGACTAGATCAGACGAAATATTCAAACGACTTTTTATGCTCCTTCGAAACGGATCATGAAAAATTCTTGGTCCTTCGAAACGTATTACTCGCCACATTTCAGACGCAAAATCTAGAACTGGACTATATATAAAACATGTTACCTTTGAAGAGAGAGAGTGCAATTCAAGGATCGTGGTGATTTGAAAGTAGTAGCAGGACAGGCCAAAATATGGAATTCCAAGGTCCAACTGCGACTGTATAACCTGGGAAAAGGAGTTCCTCTTTACCAAAATATCTCTGAATTACTCGGAAACCTATTTAACTTCATAATGAATTTAATAGATGGTAGATGGAATAAGAGTCGACGTCCCAAGAGAATTAGTTTCCGAAAAATGCATCATACTTCCTCATTGTCAGAAAGAGAGATAGAGAGAAAGAGAGAGAGTAAAATCAACATTCTTAATTCCTCATGCCAAACAGGTGCCTGTATAACGCAATAATCATCATCGGTTCCCGACATATGTGAGCACCAAAACCTCGAGCGGTGACAATAATGAGGACCAAAAGTTTGTAAATGACAATGAAATTGATAAGTAAGGAATATGCATCCCAAACAAAACCCAGTCACTGATGAGAATTACTGACATGTAATAAATTTCAGCCTTTTGAACTAATAGCATCATTTTAGATAAGAATTATAAAAGTACTACGAGTTTATTAATAGCATATTACGTAACAAGTGCAGTAATGGGCATATTGTGCACGAACACAAACAGAAGTAGCGGTTGGGCAGTAACGTACTATAAGTAACGTACTACACTTTACTTACGACCCTTTTCTTTAGACGTAAAGGTAAACTCTAGAATTCGTGACCTCCCGGTAGTATCGCACACTTCCATGTATAAAACGACGACTTTCGTAGTGAGGCTATAACGCACGGTACCGAGCCTAATGAGCGAAAAACGCTCGGCGTGAAGTGTCGTGTGGGAAACAGAGGATTTCCTGATCTGTGTTCTATGCCTTCTTGCTTGTTTTCGGTAGGTGTCGTACGTAATAGTATATTAAACAATGAGCACATAATGCTATACATTATTTACGAGTATGACAAGTTATGCAAGTCATTCAAGTGAATAATGTGCATTACATGCGAGTGAAACTACCATGAAACCATTATATAACTTGCTTGTCTAAAAATACATTATCGACCAGTACTGTTATGATCAACGGTAGGTTGTGTAGATTACAACTTAATCGACATTATTAATATAATGTATACATTAGACGAATAAAATCTACAATTTACAAATACAAGAAAAATGTTATTATTGCGAAACAAAAAAGAACTGTCACTGTGCTAAACAGAGGAAAATGTAGGCAACTTCTTAGGCGTAGCATTTCCTCTTAACAGACGCAAAAAGCAGAAACACAGTTACAATAATTAGATACTAAGCACAGTTTTTATATATAGAGACATAATAATCTAATGTTGATGCCTTCAAATTGTGAAAATTCAATTAAATCTATACAAAGAGTCTTCCACTATTTGCACTATTGTCTTATAACGCAAACCCAAAATCCTGTAAAAAAAGTAAACAAAACCTAAATTGAATGGAATCGTTTTGTTTACCCACCGATAACGCGCATTGATAACCCAACCGCGTGGACCAACACCAAAAGAACGCAACACAAAAGTGAATATACCTATTGTCGGACTTTTTATGCTCCTTCGAAGCGGATCATGAAGACTTTATGGTCCTTCGAAACGGATCACTCGCCATATTTCAGATGCAAAACTTAGAACTGGACAATAAAACATGTTACCTTTGAAGAGAGAGAGAGAGAGAGAGAGAGAGTCATTCAATGATCGTAGTGATTTGAAAGTAGCAGCAGGACAGGCCAAAAGATGGAATTCCTCTTTACCAATATATCTCAGAATTACTCGGAAACTTATTTAACTTCATAATGAATTTAATAGATGGTAGATGGAATAAGAGTCGACGTCCCAAGAGAATTAGATTCCGCAAAATGCATCATACTTCCTTATTGTCAGAAAGAAACAGAGAGAGAGAGAGAGAGAGAGAGTAAAATTAACATTCCTAATTCCTCAAGCAAAACATCGGCAGGTGACTGCAATGACGCAACAATCATTATCAGTTCCCGACAAATATGAACATTCAAGACTAGATCAGAGGAAATATTCTAATGTATACATTAGACGAATAAAATCTACAATTTACAAATACAAGAAAAATGTTATTATTACGAAACAAAAAAGAACTGTCACTGTGCTAAACAGAGGAAAATGTAGGCAACTTTTTAGGCGTAGCATTTCCTCTTAACAAACACAAAAAGCAGAAACACAGTTACAATAGTTAGATACTAAGCACAGTTTTTATATATAGAGACATAATAATCTAATGTTGATGCCTTCGAATTCTGAAAATTCAATTAAACCTATAAAAAGAGTCTTCCACTATTTGCACTATTGTCTTATAACGCAACCCGAAAATCCTTTAAAAAAAGTAAACAAAACCTAAATTGAATGGAATCGTTTTGTTTACCCACCGATAACGCGCATTGATAACCCAACCGCGTGGACCAACACCAAAAGAACGCAACAAACGTGAATACACCTATTGTCGGACGTTGGGCGGCGTTAATTCGCAAATTCGTTGTTGGCACACTGTTAGTACCCGCACCCGATAAGGACAATCAGCCGCCTCCGACATGCGTTTAAATAAATGCGGTCAATTCAGCCATTGCCACGGGCGCTCATAGCCCCCGCTACAAATCGCTCGAAAATGGACAAACGTGGCCTTTTATTGCGCAGAAACCCCCGTGTACAATATAACCAGTGATTAATTGCCAATCCTGCCGATACTAGCGTGATTAATTCCCCATCGGCTGACTGATTGTGAGTGGAAAAGTGTTTACACAGTGAACCAGTGCCTTTGTAAAAACTAACTAACTGACACGATTTTTATTGAAATTGACGAAATTACGAAAATTTGCCATATATGAGAATAAGGACGTTTTTATTGAGGATATTTGTTGGTGAGTATTATATCACTTTTATTTCGGTAATTATGTGCTATTTATGTTATTTGAAGTTTCTATGCAGGTGTATTATTCAACTTGATGTTTGTTTGTAAATTCGAACTAAATGAACCGGTCGTATTTACAAATATTGATGTTTTTCCGGTTCATGTTCAATTAGGGTGTGTGCACAAAGTTTAATTGTTAATTACGAGGTGTTTTTGACTTATAAACAGGTCAGTTTGTTTGTTTTTCCGATACTACGGTTTTTGTCAGTTTATTTTGTGCTTTTACAGAGGGATCGAGTACATACAATATGCAGTTTATAGATTTATTTGTTTTTAAGTTTATTATTGATAATTTATATACTTACAAGGAGAGTGTTCCAATTGTCCTCCACCTAATTCAATGAAACTTTTTGTACGTGTAGTACATGTGTAGAAATAACTTGCGTTAACGGGATTTTATGCCGTTTTGAGCCGTTTGCCCAAAAAATATTTTCAAAGTTTGTCACAAATTGAGCATGGTATATATTGCTTTAACAGCACGTTCAGCTGAATCGCTTACGTGGTGTAATCGTTAGAGTGCTTGTCTTCACATCCAAGTTTCGCGGGTTCGGATTTTGCCTGCGAACTTTTTTATTCTTTTCAAATTATATATTTAACAAATAATTACATAACAATAAATACGGTCCGGCCAAGTGGCGCAGTGGTCTGGTCTATGGCTACTGACCATGAGGTGCCGGGTTCGATTCTCGATGGGGACGTGCATAGTAAAGTGAATTCTTCTACTTATCAGTAGTATTAGCCTCTAATATGACTAATTACATTGAAAAAGAATTGAATAGAGCTAATGACCACAGTAGTAGATGATCGGTAAACTATAAAAAAAACAAATACGATCGCAAGTACTTCGCAACAAATTTCACATTTCGAATCATGCAACTAATTCAATATTAAGAAAACCATATCTTTGTTTACAGTAATTGCATAACGCATGGAACAATCAATTCCTCAATAGAGCCCATTGTAATTGATATAAAAAGACCACTATTCTCAAATATGCCAGGTATGCAGGAAAACATTCAGAAGACAGTGATATAACAATAATTATAACGAGAATCAGGTATGTTCTTGTGTAGATACATTAAAAATACCTGTTCATTCAAAACTGCCGCTAAAATGTTCAATATGCAGAATCAGTTGGTGCTTTAAATGTTTCAATAGCACAAAATAGTGCGTAATTATGTGTTATTTGTGTGTTATTTATTAAACGACTCAAAACGTTATTTTTTTTAAATTATTTCTATATACGTACAAAAAGTTTCATTCAATTTAGTGGAGGACAATTGGAACACTCTCCTTGTTAGTTCTATTAGTTACTGCCTTATACATTATGAATTAACAATCGTCTGATGTTGTAACCTTAAAATACAAAAAAAAGATATGAAAAAGTACTGTTTTAAACTAATTTATTTTGAAGTTAACAGGGAAAAGTATGCTCAAGAAGTTGCCTAGTTCTGCTTCTATTTCACCGAATTGTTGAGCTATTCGTTCCTTCTGCCTTGTTCCGTTGGTATAATCAAATAAAAATTCAACACAAAATATTTGTTTTGTAATAACAAGTAATAGACTTATTGTACAATTTGAATTAATATCTCAAAGGATGGGTGACGTTAAAAATGCTCAGTTTTTTTCCATGTTTTGTGAGGAGCGATTAATTTTGGCATTTTCTTTCGCTGCCTGTTTTTCGCATTCTTTAGAAATGAAATTTTTAGAGTTACCGTGAACTTTGTTGAATCGAATCGTTTTCCCGATGTGCGTAGGTTTTCGTTAAATACAGGTCACTACTATATTGTAAGGGGAAGGCCAAACCTGGAAGGCAAAATGAAAAAAAAAACTTTTAAACACTTTTAAACACTGTTACAAGATATTTAGATTTATTTGCGTGCGATGCGCATTTCGCCGCGAGCTATCATCAGATACTAACAATTTACAAAGTGCGTTTACATATTTATACAAAAAATATTTGGGGATACAATATTGCGGGTGAGGGGAGAGCGTAGTAGTAAGTTTAGTTGCTCGTTTAAGACGTTGTCCGCGTTATCATTTATGGCCCTTTTTAAATATATGGCTTCAGGCACGCTTGGCTTGTAGCCTTTGGGAGCCAGATGGAGAATTTTTAGCCCATCAATTGAACACGTGTGATCCGCATTGATGAGGTGCTCGGCGAGCGCGGATCTGTTCTTGGAATTGATTAACATTCTGAGGGTATTTGTGTTGTACACTGCAGCACACAGATTAAGGTGTTTTAATTTGCGGCTTATTTTGTAAGAGAGATGGCCTAAGAATGGGATTTTAACAAAGATCCTATTGGGCTTGTTGGATGTATTAGGGAAAAATTGGTTTTGAGTTTTAAGTTGGAGTTTTTTCTATAGTAGACCATCTACCCAATGCTCTCTGTAACCATTGTTACGGGCTATTGTTTTAATGGTGTTTAGTTCTATCCTAAAGTTTTCAGTAGAAAGGGGGGTTAGACTATGGATTAGACAATCTTAAACGACCAGTTAGATTTACTACTACGCTCTCCCCCCACCCACAATATTGTACCACCAAATATATTTGTATAAATATGTGAACACACTTTGTAAATTGTTAGTACCTGATGATGCTTCGCGGCGAAATGCGCATCGTACGCAACCAAATCTACATATTTTGTAAAACCGTGGTTTAAAAGTGTTTCTTTTTCTGTACCAAATTATTCAACATGTTTTATCAACAACCGACAGTCGACTCCGTCAATTATAAAAAGAAAAAAAATAGCTTCGCAATGAAATAGATAAAATAGAATATTGTACAATGAACAAGGAATGCTAGCACTTTCTTGCGAGTACAATAAATTGAATACGAGTTAGAAAAGCGCATTCTACGACTATGTAATACTGTAAACACATAACGGTATTGGCTTATCTAGAACTGCTTGTCCTACCAGAACGGATATGAATGCCCATAGGATATACCTGTCATTCTTTAGTCAAAATCGGGACTGATATATGTTTAATATAGCCCAAGATCAGAGAAAGGAATCCTCAGGATTGCAGGTTGGGAGAGGGGGCACATACATAAAATATATGTAAACAAATTCATTCAGTTTGGGGGTCAGATGGATTCCCAGAAATAAAGGTCTATTTATATAATTTACTAACAATGTACATTTCTCATGATATAAGTCACGTAAACCAACGGAACTAGAAAATTTTCCGTATATTAAAAGTTTTACTATTAAGCAAAATGTTACAATACACAATGTAACATAATTGTATGCTACGATGGTAACTCTAGCATCGTACGGACCTCGTACGCTGGTCGTAAGGCAGCGGAGTGTAGGAATGAACCCCGAAGTGAACGGTGTATGATTCATGTTACAACTTAATTTTATCAATGTAAACTGAACGCTATATGGTAATTACATAACTGCTAATGGCGCATGATGTTACATTACTAAGGGTCTCAAGCGTTTAAGAATTTTAGTGAGAGAGTGTAAAGAAATAAATGGAGAAGGAGGTGAAGAAAGTGGAGATGAATGTGTCCAGGTGGCATGACGAAAAGAGCCGAGGTGTTGCTTCGCTAAACTTGTTAATAAAGCCGAAGAGAAGAAGACTAGGGAGAGGAGGGAATTTATTTATTTATATATTGCCTGATTATGTTAATGTATGTTGTTAATTTAATATTGTTCATATGCTTTTAGTAGTCTAAACTGTTTCGTCTCAACTCATCAATCATACTCTTAAAAAAAGGCGTAATTAAATTTATAAAAATATAAAGAAATAAAAAATGTGGGAAATCTAATGCAAACTAATTGCCCCTGAATATATTAATATCCCAATGAAGGGGAGAAACGTTTCATTCCGTGTATCCGCAGTTATTTAATGCATTATTTTGTTTCGGACACAATGAAACGCTTTGGCTTTTTAATCATTTCGCACTGCACACATGTGTGTATGTGTGTGAATTCGGCGAAAATGAAAATGAAGTTGGGCCGACGACACACGGCCGAAAAACCAATTAACCGCCGCATGTTCGTAATGAATTGAAACATCGTAAGCGTTGGGGGAGTTGCCACCATTGCCTGCCATCCCTCCCCTCTTCGTCATCGGCCCCCACCACCACCACCTCACTCAACCCTCAGGGGACATTGCTCGACTCTCGCCACCGGAATGTGTCCGGCTCTGGTCACCTCCACCCCTTTGAAACTCCCGAAATACACGCGTCCATACCGGGAGACTGGACAATTTCCCGTTTTATGCACGCATGAATTTGAAAATACGCCGCGCACCACGAAAAAATACAACCGTTATAATCTTGTAAAATAAAACCTTTGCAATGCGCGGCATCGGAGCCCGGAGTTTGAGGGGGGGGGGGAAGGTGGAGAGATGGTGGAACAATTTACATGCGAGGTTTTTGCCATGTACGTAATTTTTCACAACACCATCCTGGGACGTAGTTTATGATTTAATTTAATTTCGTTTTTTTTGGATCAAGGGCGTATATGGCCGGATATGTTGGTTTGAGAGAAATTTGAGTGTCATTTCCGCAGGCCGGATGATTTTGCTATTAGTCTGTCCTTTTTTTGTATTATGTTACAGCTTTGAATGTCTAGGAAAAACGTTTCCAGCTCGGTGGTCAACTGCGTGATTAATCTTAGTTAAATTCGTATTTTGATTTAGGCTGTGATGAATTGCGGAAGAAAATTTGTTTAGAAAAAATATATGTGCCAAGGACGAAGGACAGCGGGGACAAGTTAACGAAAATTCAATTTTCTAACCAAATGTGCTTAATAGATTAAATTTATTGATACTTTGACAGTTTTTTGTTTGATTAATCATGAGTATGATTAATTAAAAAGCAGATGAGAATGAGCCTTTTTGTTAAATGACATTTTAAGGCCATAATTTTAAAATTGTCTTGAATTCATTAATATTGTTGTGGTCTTCTTTCGATTTTAATTATTGTATATCCTCGAAATTCATTTTCAAGAAATAGGAGTGCCCTTTGTGAGTGAGTGAGTGAGTGAGTGTACTTCATGGGGGTATGAAACCAAAAAATGCATCTGTGCAGATGCGAAAGAGTCGACCAAAAAAATTGAAATCTTCCCTGTCTTTTGATTCCGTTTTAATTTCCGTACTATTATTTTCTTACGTTAGTATTCCATCTTTTCCTGTTTGAGGCTGATTATTCAGCTTCGGTTATCGTTATTCTTTGTATTATTATGTTTTGTGGTATTATAGTGTTCCTGTTGCGAACCAAAAAAAAATCACATTCAGGACATAAATTAACAAAGTCTGATCCCTTGGCACGTCCAAGAGAATTCAAAGATTCGGACTCATACCTACCCGACACACACACACACACACACACACACACACACACACACACACACACACACACACACACACACACACACACACAC